>JADDOH010007968.1:0-176125 GCA_016648135.1 Agrypnia vestita | reverse complement strand
GTGCGTACGTTGCACATTGTTTCGTTGTGTTGGTGTTAACGAGTATAAACACCAACACAACGAAACAATGTGCCTCGTACGCACGGCGTACACATACTAATTCGATTGTCCTTCTTAAATTAAAAGAACTCTCCGCTCGGGTTCGCCCCAACCCACACTGCATACAAATTTTGTTATTCAAGCTTCATATCTTATTCTTCATCAAAATAAAATTCAAGAATTTTATTTCGTGACGTAGGTATTCAGATTCGATAATATTGGAACGAATTTCGTCGATGTACTATAAAACGTAATGATAAAAATATTCACGCTATTTGGTAGATGATTCTTATCTGTTAAAATCACACCCTTAAAATTATTGTTATTATCAAAAAATGCCAAAACATATTTTCTGGACAGCATATTTCAGCAGCAATAGACAAAATCTTATATAAAAATACCCGGTAATAAATGCAGTGAAAAAAGTTAAGATAAAAAATCGGTTACCATGAAAAAATATTCTGATCTCAACAAAGTGCAGCGCAAAATTCGAGAATTTTATTTCAATTTCACATGGTCTTCTTTTGTTTCGTTGAAGATATATTTTATTCAATACCGTACACCTATTAATTATAAATTATAATACAAAAAATAAAGATTAAAAGCATTCATAAAAAACCTTTGTATTTCAATATATTTAAAATACCATCTCTTACAAAACTATAAAAACATTTCAAAATTCCGAGCAGTTGAAGAAGGAAGTCAAATCATTGAACTTGGGCAGCGATGTATTGTAACATTGCCTACATGTTTCAAATGGTTTCTATATAATAGAAACTACTACTTCTGAATGGTTTCTATTTAATAAGAATTTCTACTTTAATTTGGCTTGTAAATACTCTTTAACTCATAAACTAGAGCTATTATCGCTTATTGTGGAGATGGAATGTTTTCTAATAATAAAGGTATCATTATACGTGCTGTACAAATAAATAAATAAATAAATATTTATAATTATACACATTATACCCGGTAAAGCCTTCTCCTCCTTCTTCTGAAATAAAAAAAAAAAACATATTCTGCGTTAAAATGCTAATGGAGATTGTTGAAGTGACCTTTTTATAACTGTTATATGAGTTTTACGCAAGTTGCCTGCCTATTTAGCCAGCGAGAACCATACCAGAAAACAGATGGTCAACAAATATTTCGGAAATATTTTCAAGTAGCATTTCAAGATAACCTTTTGCAGCAATCGACCGTTTTATCCGTGAAACACGCGGTTGGACAGTTGGGTTATATATTTCATAATAAATGATTTCAAAATTGAAGGTTATCGTCATCGCGCCGGTTCTTTATTAAAATAATACGTATAAATAAATTATCGTTGTTTATAAATAATAAAGTTGACCTATAATCGTGTATTTAATATTATGTACGTACTTTTTTATCTCTAAAACGTAAAATATGAGTATTGCTGGAAACCAATCTTGGAAATAAATACTAAAAATGAAACGTCATATTTTTAATATTCTGGTAAATTCTCACACAAATATTGTTGTTTGGATGAAAAGACATTTCGTATATATATACAGGGTGTCAGAAATATTGAAAAAAAAAACGCAAACGTTGATGTCGCAATCTTCTCAACTGTTTTTTCATAATGAATATTTTCTATTCAAAACTGAATGAAGAGGACTCCCCGAAGTTTTTGCTACTAGCTACGAGACACCCTGCATTAGGCAAAATTAATTTAACAATATGTTTCAAATTGTTTTGTATCCTAGTTCAGCATCCAAGGCAATGACGCATTTCTAGGAATACAACGTGAACACTTCCAGTTTAAAGAGTTAGCGTCTTCCTCGCGTCTGTTGGCTGGTGTTGGGGAGCTTTCTGAAATGCATCGATTTATAATTGCGGTTAGTAGTACCTACCAACAAAATCCCTCCACACCACACGACCGCAAACCGTATTTTTGGCTGTCTACAATGCCGAAAGCAATTTGTTTATTTATTATTAGTACAGGAAGTTCGCGAGATGACGAAGATCAGAGCCGGTTGTTAAAAGACGTTCGGCTCCAGTGCTGGGAGCACGCGCCGGCGTCGTGGGCCTCTAATTTGTTTTAATAATTCAAACGTTCGGTCGTTTAAACCGTTTGTACTTTGGTCGCCGGCTCCGCGCGACGGGGGTGTCAGAGCGCGCGGATCACGTCCCAAAATGTTTTAAAAATTTAACTAAAATAAAAGTATTTAAAAAAATTTCTTCAACAATTCGCGTACTGTTATTGGCGCGAATATTTAAAAACCAAAATAACAAGAAACGACGAATAAATACATATTTACTTCCCAACGTTCTCGGTTCGAGAGTTTTAAATCATATCGGATCGCGTAAAGGCAGCGCAGTTTTAGTCCGCCATTAGGTCCGTCCGACGTAAGTAATAAATTACGCCGTCATCAGCGTCCAACAAAACACAAATTGTACGAACCGAACGTGCTTCCTCGCGCGAGTTATTTGGCAATCATTCATTATCATAATCCCCTCGAAATACAAACACGATTACGAAAATTTATACGCGAGTGTGAGTGATAAGTAACGATAGATTCGCGAGCAGAAGCGAGACGACGTCGAGAGTGGCGGCCGCGGTGAACGGCGCTCTTTAAAGTACACCGTGATGCGCGCAGTTCGCGTTTAGAGAAGACAAAGAGAAGCATGAATGGGACTAACTGGCACCAGGTGTTGCGGCGGTTGGAGAAGCGGTCCGAAGTGTCGGGAGGTCGGCCCTCGTCAGCGGGGGCCGCGGGGGGCGGAGTCAGCACGCAGCCGTGGCTGGAGGACCTCTTCAGCGCCTGGCCGGCCGACGACCCGTCCGCCGTCGCCTCGACCTTGTCCCTCCTCCTGACTCGGCCGGTCGGCTTCGGCGGCCTGGCCGCGGAGCCCCTCGAGGAAGACGAGGGCTCGGGCGAGGGCGCCAGGAGCGAGAGGTTGCCCCTGCCGCGGATGCTGGTGATGTGCAGGATGTTGAGGGCGGGCTGCGAGCGGCTCATGTGGCCGCCCATGGACCTGAGGCGCTCGGAGTCGCGCGGCTCGTCCGCGTCCTCGTCGGTGTCGGCGTTGTCGATCACCTCCAGGGAGGGCGAGGTGCGCTCCTTCTTGATCTGGGCGTTGATGGTGGCGAACTGCACCAGGCTGGGCGTGGAGCCGCGGCGGTGACCCGGGAGCGGCGCGGGGGAGCGGTCCATGGCCGAGCCGCGCGGAGACTATGGGGCCGCGCGCGTACGTGCCGATATATAGCTAAAACGCCGCGACGCTAATGACAGAGCACACAAAAGCGAGGATTCCGGCCGTTTGGAAATAGCCACTCGTATGGAACGTTTGGCAACTGTCGCGCAAATGACCCGCGGAGGCCGGAGGAGGCGGCGAGGCGCGGTGCGATGAATGGTCCGCCCGTTCGAGAGCGAGACTCACCCGAAAAAATCGGCGGGTCGCGGCGCTGGAAACGTCCGTGACGAACAATAAAACGAAACGGATTGATTCTTCGATTTACGTACATGCCCCGCGACATGTCGGCCAGACGGGCATCGGGCACGGCCGGCGACAAGTGGCGATCTGAGTGCGTGAGATTACTCACTTCGGAGTGCGATGGTGGAGCGCGGCGCGCGCGGGCGCCGGTCGTCCTTTGCGAGCGCGAACTACCGAACAAATAAAGTACTCGACGATTTAATGAGATCGATATAAAGTAATCGAGTGTCGGATTACAACCGCGAGCCGCCGAGCGCCGACCGCCGAGCCTGCAGCCGCCGCGGCCCGCTCCGCCGGAGCCGATAGCATCTCCCAAGTCGATTGGCGACGTGCTCCAAGTTCCGACGTTATCGTATCGACAGGATAACGAGATAACCGCGGACTGCCGAAACAAAACTTTCGATAATAATTTAACGTAATCGGCCGTATTCCGAAATAAGCAATACTGATCGCTGTTTCTTTATCTTGACAGTTATGCGTAACATTGTGATGCCGCCAATTTTGACGTTTTAAAACGTTGATTGTAAACATTTAATTATTACTATTACTCAATTTTAATTGGCAATAAGATTGATTCACAAATGTTATATAAATACTAAATATCCTTGAACATTATACTACTGGAAGAGCACTGTCTGCTATAATACAGTAAACTACTAGTGTAGCAGGCAGGGCGTCAAATCAATTTAGTGTTTACTTGCTGCCAAGACTCAGCAACAATGAAAAAAGCTTAATTTAATTTTGTAAACACTGTAAAATTGTAAACATTTGTAACATTGATAAACATAAACATAAACATTGATAAAGGTTTGATATTAATGAATTCAGTCAATTAGAAAGCTCATTATTCATAATTGTTAAAAACTGTTTACGTTTTAGAGTTTTCTGATTGATTTAATTCGTTAAATTCAAATCTGTCAAACTTAAAACGTCAAAATTTTCGGTATTACAATGTTATGCAATAACTGTTAAAATACAGAAATGGCAATATTGCTTATTTCAGAATACGGACAAATATTTTGACATACGCGTAACATCAGTAGCGAGACAAATTGGTGTTAATAAAATTATATGATGTATGGTACAAGGAGGTCTAGAGGTCGATTACCGTTTTTTTAAATTTAACAAAATTACGGACTCACTGTATGACGTATTCGAGTTCGGTAATGTAATCATTCTACAACTCGAAATTTTAACCTTGTTATAACTAAGAACGGATGTAAACAAGAATATAAAAATATGTACATATTATCAAGAACCGAAGGGCCGAGAGTCCTAAATGACCGTTGAATGAATACACAGATACATTGACAAATACAACCAAAGTGTATCGAATATACGTAATATGTTCGTATAACGTACTTCGTCCGTTAAAGGTTTATAAATATGGTGAAGAAAACAATTTACATAAATAAACGATTCAACATTATTGATAAACAAATGTACGTGATAAACATTACTAGCAGATTCCACATTACAAAGATACGAATACTAAAAAAATATCGCACCAATGATGATGATTATTTTATAAAGATAATTTTAGAGATAATTTACAATGTTAGTGTAAATTATCTCTATAGCTCACCTATTAGAAGGCTCCATAGGTTAGGAAACGAGTATGGCTACCTATCGGATGTTTTTTCAGAAACACTAGCCGCCCACAAGAAAGCTCTTCTGGACGAATTCGGTCGTTTATAATTGGTTATTGATGTCGTGTCTATCTCTTGTTTTTAGATTTTTGAATTTTACATTTCATTTTATTTTACTGTCACTTTTATTGCTTCTTGAGTTTCAGATTCGATTTGTTTACAATTATTTCATTTTGTTGTAATTTTGTTGCTTCTTGAATTTCAGACATAATTATTTTAATTTGTTGTAGTTTTATTGATTGTTGACTTTCATATTTGATTTGATAACTATTATTTCATTTGATGTAATTTTGTTATACTTTATGTTAAGTAATGTTTTATTTTTCTTTATATATCACTTTATTAATTGTTTTAGATAGAATTATACCTTATCTCCTTTTTTTATTATTACCTATCAATCTAAACATGTTTATATATATTGTTTCTTTAATGGTACGTTGTACCGTGTATTAATTAAATAAATAAATAAATAAATAAATTACACCATTCGATTCGGGTTCATGAACTTGCCAAGTGGCGAATCTTTCGTCATCTAGTTGCCACAATGAAGACAATAATTGGGCATTCGGACAGCGATAAATAGCCGAGTGACGATGCAGTCACGGGCCAAATTTAGCCAATTTAAGTGGGACGTCGTCCCACATACCGTGGGCATCCGCGGAAAGGTACAGGCGACACCTACAGAGGCGCGGGCGAGCCGCGGTGCTCCCGGCCGGGGAAGTGGTGAGTGGTGAGACCACTTCGGGCGACACAACTCTGCGATACAGTGGAAACGTGGTAGGAAAAGGTACAACAACACAAAATATAGAACTTTGAGCTGCCCCGGAAACGCGAGAGAGAAGAGCACAACTACATCGCGAACGCGAGAGAATATCTAATACAGAAGGCGGCGAAAACAGAAGGCTACGGTGGAAACGCGGAAGAAACAATCCACACCAGGAGGTAGAACTGTTGTAGAAGTCTATAGTGCAAACGTAGGAGAGAATATCACATATCATACATTGAAGGTGACCCACCACAAAAACCCTGGGCTGTTTTATGCGCCGAAGCGTCCATATCGGCCCAACACGTTCGCCGCCTGGTTGGCATTATTTTATGCCAAAGCGTCGTCCTAGCAAACGCAAGGACGAAGACCAGGCGAGTCGGTCGCGCAAAACCTTCAATGTCCCATGCGAAAAAAAGTATTTATTTATTAACAGGGGTTATACAAGTACGATATAAGAACATCTACAATCTAGAAAATACAATGTAAGAACACCCGAGGAGACATCGCACGAGACAAAATGAATCAACACCCCTCCTTGGAGGGAAAGGGACAAACAAAATAAAAACATGTAGCACTTGTGTCAGAAGAGGCTAAAACCACCGGTATCACATATTCAGGAGAAACAACGTAACAATTGACAAATCAAGATACAAAACAGTGAAAATAAGTGAGAAAATATCTACAAGAGCCAAGAACTACGGACTAAAGTGGAAACGTTAGTCTGAAGTTCCGAAAAGAGGCATAACTTGAGGCCAGAACTCTTGGTGAAAACGTGGGATCCACAACAGAGATCAGACCTTATAGGGGAAACGTCCAAGTGTATCCGCTTCAAGAAGCAAAACTTTAGACTACGGTAAAAATGTGCAAGAGAATATACAAATCAGGAAGCAGAACTTTCGGCTGCAGCGAAAATACAGAGAAGAATTTCCACACTAACTTGAGAGAAAATACCACCCTAGGGAGGCTCACCTCTAGGCTGTCGCTCCAAGAGAAAACGTGGGAGAAAATATCCACAGCGGGAGCCAAAATTTTATCGCATTAGAAGATAAAACATTGGACCTGTTACGGGAACGTAAGATAGACGGCATAGCCTTGAGATAGCTACCGCACCACGGGTGACGGAGTGAACAAAAGGTCGAAAACAATAACAACAAATTCCGCTTCATCTACTGCTACTGACCGTGACATTTTATAGCGTTAATTGCCGACGTCCGTTACTGGGTCGATAAAATAAACTGCGGGTCGCAAAGTTGATCAATTTCGAAAATAAAATAACAATGATGCAAAAATTATATACCTCCTTCGTGTTAATGTTTACAACAAATATGTGTATAGCATAACAGCAGTTGTAAAAGTTACATTAACTAGATTGGAAATTCATGTACTGACGTAAATGGTGGTAACAATGTAATAAAATACATTGTATTAGATTTATGTTCAATGGCGAACGTGCTTTACAGTATAAAAATAGAAATTCCAAGTTGATATGATGTTGTTATTATATAAAACACAAGTTCTATGAATTTTATTACACAATATTAATAATTATTCCTGTTGTAATATCTCTAAGGTGATGTGTGCAACGTTATCGATCTCGGAATAAAATAAATAACGCGAGTACCCACTCCGACAGATAAGATGTGCAATGACTGGACAGATTGCAATGCCCTCTGCAGTGGTTAGTAAGTTATCTTCCATGCAAATATACAGCAATATGAATGCGTGAGAATATTAAACTTAGTAAAAAAATGAAATGAAAAATGCGATGGAAAATCAAATGATAAAGAGAACAACGAATGCTACAACACAGTGCCCATGAGGTGGCTGACAATCATTCGCCACAGCCCGCGGTGCAAGAACCACGAAGGGGGAACTCGGCCACTGACTTTACCTCGCTGTTAGCATTTTGTTCATGTTCTTGTTCAGGATGTTCCTCAGGTCCCGGCGGGAGTAGCTCTGTCCCGGGAGGACCCTCTTCCCGATGGCCAGCCTGAGGTCGGACATGGCGCCGGTGGGCGGCCGAGCCGGGCGGGGGAGGCGGAAGGGAATCGGTTCGGCGGAGGAGTTCCTAAAAATAAACTGTCGATCAGGAGCTGTTCGGGGTCGGCGCGTGACCAGTCGTCGTTCCCGGAGGTGGTGGCGAGTGTCGCGCGAGAGGCGCCCGATACGGTACTAGCTCCGCCCGGCCGCACCGTTAGCTATCTACTAACTCGCGCTGCCAGATGAGCGGCGCAACCGTTCGTTGTTGCAGCAACGCCCGGTGCAGACTGCAAGCTCGACTCGGCAATCATTATATCTGTCCTTCACTGCAGAACAGGTGAAGACGATTGCAATTGTTTACCGCTAATTATATGTATAATGTATATGTATAGGGAAACGATAAATATTCTGAAATTATAATAATTACTCAATCTTGGATTTGCCACTGCAAAATGTTTGAATATTATGAAATAATAATGTGCAATTAATAAATGCAAACAAACGATACTAAGTTGTGTCGGACCGGTAGCCCCGTAATTGCGGGCCACCATCCAAAGTCCAACGGTCATACAACAGCGGCAGAAACCGGTCAAAAAATTGTAATACAACGGATGATAGCAGCGATGTACAATAATTGAACGAAATTACCTTCGATTCTAGCAACACACAAACGAAGGGAGTCCGGTTCACGAAGCGCACGCGCCGACACAGGTTTTCCCGATTATTATCTGCCCAAACAGTTAGCCGCGGCCGCGCTGGGCGGGTGCGGCGGTGCAGCTGGCGCGTGCAGTGGCGGCATAGTGCACGCTTGCAGCCGAGCTCCTCCCGCGACTGAGCCGGGCGCGGCGGACCAGATTGATGCGCGATCGACACATCGGATCATTTAGAAAACAATCGCTGGCGTGCCAAGTGACGGCGCGGCCGCCGAGTGCCGGAAGACGGACGTCAAGGTTTTATCGACGCAGGGCGAATTAATATATTTTGTTTACAAAGTGCAGATTAAACGCGGTAGCTAAATAGGTGGAATACCTACACGGTGTTTGAAATCCTCATTGCAAGGCAATATCGTCATAATCGTAGGATAACGACGCGTGTGATTTTTCTCAAGCTTGCAGGAGAGCAGTTTGAAGTTTTATTTACATAAAGACACATTGTCATGGCTCGATAACTACAAAAGATTTTCCTTTGAAACTTGGGTTAGTTATTTAAAGTTGATACATTTCAAACCTCAAATATAGTCAGCGCAGTACAGCGATTTTTTACATACGCTGCATTGTTCTACGATCGCAAATCAGAACCGTCGCTATACCGACTTCGTATAACGACGGTTAAATTAATGAGAAAAAATACACTTTTTATATACCATTAGATGGCTTCTTTTTTTCACTCTTTAACGCTCCAAAAAAGTCAATATGGAATTTTTTGCACATCCGTCATTGTTCTACGATCATGACGATATATACTCTGATGATAATATCGAAAATGTACGAAAGAAGCTGATGTAGATTCACAAAATCTAAATACGAAGTTTACAAACAAAGAACAGCATTTGATATTATTAATTTATACAAAATCCTGTATTTTCACGAGTCTCAAACTCGCAAAATCAACATCTTCCAATATATTAACAAGTAGATTTAATTCTAGACTAGATTACGCTTTCCTATACACTGTGAATTTTCTGAAAGTACAATGGTACGATTTTCGTCCTGTTAATGTGTTTATAATTTATTCTTTTGTTTTGTTTTTTTTCCTTTTTTTGCCTAAACCGTGTTTTGTCCGTATCGAATAAATGTTAGGATACAATTTTTTTTCTTAAATTATGTATAAACATTTTGCCCAATGCCCTCCCCTCTTGTAAGTTTAATCTGTTTCATTACAATAAAACAATACAAGTAAATAATACGACGGGCACGACTGAAAAAGAAAACTGGCTCTTCCATTTCGTAACAGCAGTCACACTTACGCATTCCGACGCAATTTTTTGAGGTTTGTAACCATCTAAATATAAATGTCTAATATACGAACAACAACTGCATGCCTGAAATAGTCTTCGCCGGAGAGGAGCAGATACGAAGGCCATCGAGGTTATTTAGGATGCAGATGAAGCTGACCATATGGCTCGAGCTACTCCCGAGTCGGCTCGGACGTGCGTGGGACCATCAAACAGAAGACAAGTAGGTACTTTCAAATTATCCGTTTCTACCAGAGGATCTAAGTAAAATAATAGAGAATGATTTCATTTAAAAATAGCTCAAACTGAATAATTTGAGTTTGTCCAAATTTTTCAGAACACAGTACTGGATTTTGCCCCAGGGACATCATTAATCAAGATATGTCATAGATGTCTCATAGCGACGAAATTATTTTTTTATGGGAAAGTAGGTAAGGAAGTCTTTGGGTGTTCATAGGGCTTACGACACATGGTATTTATCATTTCCACCCATGATAGAATACCACGTCTATCAAATTTTTGAAAATTGTATATATTTGTTTTACAACCCGTTTCATATGAATGTTGTAATAATCATTAGCGCGACCGGCGTGCATCCAAAGCCCCTTCATTCCCCTTAATTAACTACAGATGTCACTAATGAGATATCTATTGTTGATTGGAATTTTTAGCAATATCCTTTACATGTGTAATGAAATTCTTCCGAATTATTAGCATTACACTAGAATACGCCTGAAATATGATTTCAATTTTTTAAACTCCTTTTCAGACCAGTTTGTTTTCATTCGGACTACTTTGAGTTTGTCCAAATTTTTCAGAACACAATACTGGATTTAATCCCAGGGACTTCTGACGGGAGGGTATTGTACAATTATTTTTTTCAGCTAGCGTGTACGTGTACAGATTGGTCAGCTATAAAGTTCGGATTTATATGACAAGGAACAGTTTGGCTTAGTCGGAAAACTAAGAATATTCACTTGATGCACGTACTTTTAGCAGATCCATATACAACCATAACAACATATACAACCATAACAACATATACAACCATAACAACATATACAACCATAACAACATATACAACCATAACAACATATACAACCATATATCAAATGGAAACAGTCATAATTATCAGGTATTTATTTTCCAAACTGCCGCTGTTGGAATATAATTATGTTCGCAGATGTGTGATAAGCGTACACACATGCAAACAATTCAGTATGTATATTGATATTAATAAATATATTTTTGATAAATAAAAGATGTTTTGCAATGATTAATTGCGAAATATACCTTGGAGACGTGGTAATAATTTCTGAACACTTTAATATGAGAGAAAATATTGCTGGTGATTAGCCAGATTTCAATTAACAATGTCGCAACGGAAATTTCCACACCAGTTACAAAATTTTCCTTCACCTTAGGTCATTTGAATATTGCAAATTTAATGTGATTATTTTGTGAATTACCTTTATGCATTTTTTTGGAATTCATCAAAATCTTAATTGGTTAGTATATAGTACGTATCTCAGAATAATATATTACTGCAAAAAATACAATATGTGTAAAAAAATAAGAATACAGAACTCTGAATAGACTGTAAATAAATACTTAACATAAGTTCCTTGCAACATGTTCATAAGCAACGATCTCTCTAATCTTTCTAGTATGTGTGTGGACTATAAATTCATTCGAGCAGTAAATTTTGTACAAAAAATTATACGCGATAACATGCACAATTTTTTGCTCTCACGAATGACCCCGCGTAGAAAATAGTACAGACCTGAGAAAGTAATTATCTAAAAGCTAATTAGTCCAACAGGTCAATCATTAATAAAATGTCGTTTCGCATATTTATTTCTATATTATTTTATTATTTACAAGTGTGTGCGGCCGCACACCCGTTCCTTAGAGGGAACAATGTTCATAATTTATTTATTTACTTATTTATATGGAGTATTCACAAGTTTACAATTTCAATAACACAACAATATCTTGGATTATTTTAACTGGAACTCAATTACGAACGACTACTGTAATAATATAATTTTAAATCCTAAAACACTAAGCTAATTAACAGTGAGGCAGGAAAATAAACAATAAACAAAAAAAGTGAGAAATGAAATATGAAAATAATAAGCACATAATAATACAAATAACTTTTAAAGCAACACTCTCCCAAACAATGCACTCTTGATAGTATTTTAACTCAAATTAAATATATCAATACTTGTGCGGTTCACTAGCTCGTTACAAAACCTACTTGCTCATAGGTTGAAACTAACTGGCTTAGGGATCCTGACAGTTAGTTTTGCCAGAGATTAATTTTATTAAAAACATTACGTCGGAATATTCTCTTCTAAGTTTTAATGGGTGTAGAAGAAGTATGGGATGATTCAATTGCCTTGTACTGAACTTTAAAAGAATTCTCTGGTATCTTTCGATCCCGTTAATATGCACCAAGTATTGGGGATTCATATTCCAGAGTGACTCCAAATGACCGATCCATATTTCAGAGTGCTCCGTACATATGTATTGAATACATTTATTATAGTAGCAGAAGTCTTAAAGGGCTTGGATGTCCTAAGTATAAATCCTAGCATTTTCGGGACCTTTTTAAGACAGAGTGATAGAACACAGTGACAGAACAAAAATCATCCATCGAATCCAGATGCGTTTCAATTTACTTATATTTTGAGTGTTTTTTTTTTTTTTTTTCTTTTTTTTTTCTTTTTTTTTTTAAATAAATAGAGATGCGAACACGGAATACGTGTCACATCAATATTCTTACTATTTTCAAACTAAGCTAAACGCTTGTGCTATGAAAATAGGACTAACTTCCTGGTCTGGGCTGAGATTCGAACCCGCGACCATTGGATCACGAGGCGAGTGTCCTAACCACAAGACCAACAAGCTAATCACATTTTACAGAACATAGTAAAAAAATAATTCAAAACCATCTACGAGGTCGTGGCTCGTCTCGCTGAAGTCTTTCGCATATCCACAACAAATAACTATAATAGATGAAAAACGAGGCCTATAAAAATAAGATATTATCCAATTCGGAAAAGCGGAAAGTGCTAAAAAGCGTACGCGTAAAGCATCCGTGTGACACTTTTATTACGATCGTAATATTTATGACTATAATGTTTACGGAATACATTAAACCAGATTCCAGCGCGTCAGACGACAATAAGAACAGCGGTCCAAGGTGAAACGCGCGGCTTCCAGCATCCAGCTTCCTGACGAGGATGGTGGACGTCTCAGTTCTAAAGGTACTGATACACACGCTTATTAGTGGCACGTGAGCATGCGCAGTATTGATCTTCTATAGCTCTTGCTTATTAGTGACACGTGCGTTCAAAATCAACCGACGGTTGATTTATGAGCATGCTAATGTCATTCACCGTGAGAAGGGGTATCTTTTGAGCATGTGTGAACAGGCTTGCTTATTATGAGCATGCTAATGTCATTCACCATGAGAAGGGGTATCTCTTGAGCATGTGTGAACAGGCTTGCTTATTACGAGCATGCTAATGTCATTCGCGGCTAGTATCGATTATCAATGTGATCTTCGCAGTCCGCGACAGATGAAACAAGTATGGCGCGTTGGGGAGATGATAAAACATTACTTTTCGTGATTTATTACAGGAATCACGAATGTCTGTGGAATACTCGGTCACCGCTATGTAAAAATAATACAGCAAGAAATAATGTTTACGAAACTTTATTAAAAGACGCGAATGATTCAAATCTTACAATAAAAATTATAAAAAGTAAAATCAAAAAAATGGTGATTTATTGGTTCACTTGAATTTTCTGTTTCAGTTTGCAGTTTCCATTTTGAACAAGAGCGTCTCTATTCTATGACAAGAGCATGCCAGAGATAAGCACGTGTGTTTGATTAAACCCGGGAATGTTTTGATTTATTGGTTCATTTGAATTTTCTATTTCAGTTTGCAAAGTTTCAATTTTGAACTAGAGTTCCTCTCTATTCTATGACAAGAGCATGCCACTAATATGCATGTGTGTTTGATTGTTAGCACATGTTAGGGCATGCTAGTTTTGAGCATGCCGATGAGCATTCGCGAAGTCGCAGGCCCGCGGGAATGGATCCATCCACACGTGCGCGCGTAAAGAAACAAACAAAGCGTGTTCGCGATGTTGTGGCCAATAAATCAACTCGACCGCTGAATTCACGGATCGATGGGGACCGCGGTTTCCGAGACTTGACCGGCTGCTTCGTGGAAGCGGGCGGCGCGCGGCGAGGGAACCTCGCTCCACTGTCGCCTCGCAAATGACTAACGGACGCGGTGGAGTATAGCACGAAACACCATCACGGTCCGCAATTAGACACGTTATTATTCATTGATCTAAGCGTAGCACAACGTTCAAACTTTTATTTATTTTTTATTTTATTTAATTCGGTCATCCAACAGGGAGACACAATCGCTTGATAAGATGAAATACAAAAAAAAAATAAACAAGTCAATTTGACAATCGGCCCGATTCTGAAAATAACAATGTCTGGATCTTTAAGATCTTTATCCCAACACTTAATAGACGATAATAAAAATTAAAAATAAACGAGACATAGCTTCACGTCGGTGTTTGTTTCTATGAGGGAGGGAGAAAAACGTAAATTGTTATCTATAAAATGTCAAGATGGGAAGATTTGAATACGCGGTAATGCCGAACATGGTCATGACAAGTTTAGCCATGATATTTCATCTAGACGCTGTGGATGAAGAAATTAATACGATTGTAAGAAACAATCTTTCTTATATCATCTTCTAATACAGTGTATTTGAGCCGTAGAATTACAAAATCTGCTCTGGACATTTTTAATTTTCATTATCGTCTATTAAGTGTTGGGATAAAGATCTCAAAGATCCAGACATTGTTATTTTCAGAATACGGATGAATGACAGATAAAATGTCATTTAACCGATTGTTCCAAATTTAACTTTAACATAGACATAAAGGGGCTCGTGATGTATATAATATACATGATAAACATGATCAGGGAGGGGGACGAGTTTCTAGTATCTGCCTCACCATATGACGATACTCTTCATATTCAGTGTTAAAAATATCTATTGAATTTAAGAGGTAATTATAATCTGAGCATATGCGTGGAATGGGAGAGGATTTCCTACTGTTGGTTTGATAGATTGGAAGGGAAAAGAAGTACTTCTGTCTGGTAGGTCGGAATGGTACGTGGAAAGCTAGCAAGCTGGTGATTTCAGGAGAATCAATAAGGTTATGAATTATTTGTAAAATAATGGATTGATCTGACAATATTCGCCTGTTTTCTAGAGTTTCCAATTTATGAAATTTTATTGAGTCCAAATAGTTAAAAGTCGAATTAAATTTGTAGTTAATACGCTTAAATAATGTTTTTTGAACGTTTTCGATTCTGTTAATATATTAAATTTATATGTGGGTGACCATATTGTTGAACAAAATTCGAGGTGAGGTCGAATATAGGTTATGTATAGTCTCCTAAATGTACTAATTTGCCTGAATGGTTTGCCAAGACGCATTATGAAGCCGGACATTTTGAATGCTTTTAAATAAATTTAATTGAATGAATTTAAAATACATACTGTGAATAAGTCTTCGAACAGTCTATTATTCTTTGAATAAATGTTGATAACTAATAAATAAAACATGATATTTCAAAAATAAAAAGCCGTTATTTGGTCACATTAACGTTTAATCTTGCCATCTGCCTTCAGTCTCTCGTGAGTTCTGACCGCGGGTCCAACCCTAGTCGCCGAAAAACACCCCCAAAGCATTATAAAACCTCCCCCGTGCTTAAATGTTGCAGTTTTATAATAAATAAATTAATTAAATGATTTTAAAAAAACGTATAAGGTCTTTGGGTAATAGTACGAATTTTATAAATTTGGCAAGAACAATATTGCCATCAAATATTTGAATTTGCTTCTGGAATTTATTGTACAATACTCGGTATAAATTTTAAATTATTTACATACAACTTCCAAAATTTGATAGATGTGTGGCCGATCTTGGGTGGAATCGTGAACGTTGCGTTGTGTAAAGTGATCGCTTGAGCCAGACTCGAAGACAGGTCGTCAGCTTTGTAACACCCACGTCAAACCGTACACACTTACCATATAAATAGCTTCGTCTCTGTGAGACATATATATTTTATCTTAAAATAAATGTTGTATCGAGTAAAACAGTTCGCCAATAAAGTTTACTATAATAATTCCTAATATAAATAATGCAATTTTGACCACTGGCCAAGAAAAAGTACGTAACATAATTCTACTATTCATCAACGTTGAAAAAATACAAAGAATAAAATACCAAATTCCAAGATAATAATAATATTGCGCCGTATCCTTAGACGCCATATACTTTTTTCTTCTTTAAATAGGTGTTGTGACCTTTGGAAGCGGCGAGAGAATATGCACCCACTCAGTTCCACCACATCATGATTTCGCGTCGTGTTCTGATCAATTTATTTCACGAAAATTAAATGTTCGCCGATTTTAAAGATATGAGAAATACCTCAAATAGTGAATCACCGTTTTAAAAATATATTTGGCACGCTTATCGAAAATAAAAACGTGCGAAGTTATTTGCGGATTAGTTCACCGTTCGTTCTACACATTTAAACAGTGTAATTGAAAACCGGAGCACGCTGACTTGTGTCAACGATTTGAAGGAAGAAAAAAAAGTATATTTAAAAAATTCACATACCTATTAACCGATGAAAAATGTGACAAAATAACCATGAATAAGCATGCTAAAAGCTAACAATCAAACATACGTGCGTATTAATGGCATACTTCCGACGTCCGAAGGGTAGAAAACCGCTGTTGAGCGCAAACCTCTGAAAGGTGTAGTTTTAAGCTAATATTATTATAGGTACTGATATACATGCTTACTTTTGGGCATGCTCAGAACTAGCATGCTCTAACAACTGTACACACTTGCTCGTTATTAGCATACTTGATTGTTAGCTTTGAGCATACTCATGAATGAGCATGCTCAAAGCTAACAAACACGCAGGCTTATTACTGGCACGCTCTTGTCATAGAATAGAGATGCTTTTGTTCAAAATGGAAACATTGCAAAGTGAAACAAGAAATTGAAGTGAACCAATAAATTAAAACAATTCCCGAGTTTCCACCTGCACATTTTTGATTTTAGTTTTTAAAATTTTTATTGTAAGATTTGAATCATTCATGTCTTTTAATAAAGTTTCATAAACATTATTTCTTGCTATATTATTTTTACATAGCGGTGACCGAGTATTCCACAGACATTCCTGATTCCTATAATAAGTCACGAAAAGTAATATTTTGTCATCTCCGCAACACGCCATATATGTTTCATCTGTCGTGGACTGAGAAAATCGCATTGATAATCGATACTAGCCGCGAATGACATTAGCATGCTCATAAGCAAGCCTGTTCACACATGCTCAAAAGATACCCTTTCCACCCGCAAATCAAATAAGCATGCTCATAAATCAACCGGCGGTTGACTTTTGAGCGTTCTAGGAATGAGCATGCTCATTACTAGCAATGTGCGTACACACATGCTACTAAATAGTAATGGCTCAAGAAGCTCAATACTGCGTATGCTCACGTGCCACTAATGAGCATGTGTATCAGTACCACATGGTTTAAGGGATTAATTACCCCACCCTAAGAGAACCAAATTTAGGTAGAAATAGGATTATTTTTACAAGAAGGTCATTTTTATTAATTGATAATTATTTTTACTATTTTTTCGGCATATAATATTAAACTAAAAAATGGCCGCGTCATGACTGTGACTCTGTGTACCAGGACGCAACTTTCCCCGGTGCACGTTTGTTTGACACGGAAAAGATCATTATGTACTTATTAAGAAATGATATATCTACAATGTAGCATATCCGGTTTGGAAAAAGGTTTTTACAAAATTAGTAGTAATTTGAAAAAAATCCTAAAAATTTTTTTTAAACAATTATTTTTAACATATGGTTTATCGGATTTAAAATCAAAATTTTCAAAGATATGCTCCCCTCTACACTGCCCCGTTAAGCTAAAAAGCAGTACCTCCGTTAAACAAATTACTGAGTAAAGCAAGGAAACGTGAATGTAGCCAATTTCTATCATTTAAATGATTATTATTATTTTTCCGTACAGTCAATAGCTATTGAATTAATTAATACAGATAAAAAAAGTTACTATATTATTATTTGAGGTATTTTTATATGATTTAAACTTTAAAATTGTAAATAACCAAAAGTTACATATCCCATTTGGATATACTGCAAATTAAAAATGCTTATATTTTAATATTTTTATAGAAATACGGAAAACAAGTTTATTAGAATGGTAAGAGACCTCAAGTGTCCAAGACCACATTTTTTTTTTCAAAAAGTATGGATTTACTGCCTTTTAACTTATAGCGGCAGCAGTATACAGTCGAGTGCTCTGTTATATTTCAGTTACGTTAGATAGGTTCGTTTATTAGGCAACTTAAGTTTATTAGTACAATGATGAATAAATAAATTTTTACAAAACATTACCTCCCGCAATATTCTGAGAATTAGACTATTTCACAAAAAAAATTCTCGTCTATGGTTTGCGCCATATTCTCAGACAAGTAATAGAAATGTCAAATTTTATGATGAAAGTGTCGAAATTTATAGCTTTTCAATACTTGCGACCGACTCGATATTATTTCATTTTTGAAATCAGGGCACGCAACTACAACCGAGTAAGGTGCCCTTGAAAAATGGGAGTTAAACCGTTATCATACAATTATTAATTGATTAATTCTACTGCCCAAAATAGAACGACGTTTAAAAGATAAATGATAGATTAAATCAATTTGAGAGTTTCGAGCGATAAGCGCAGTGTATACAGTAAGCATCATACTCGTATAATATAATGTTTAAATTGACGACTGGAATGGCACGGGTACAAGGACGAAACTCGCCTCGAAGACTCTCAACGACGCGCGTACACGGATTTCATTACCGCATTGCAGAGTACAATGACAAGTGATGCAACGAATACTACTTTCACGAGTACGAAAATCAAACCTTCTATTCGGCGAACACGAATACGAATAATTCAACAAGGTAGTAAGTAATAATAGAGTACCTACCCGAACAAAACAAAATAAACTCAATAGGCCGGCTTTGTTTTGGGACGAGTTCACTAACAAGTCATGTACACAAACCAATATCTTTAGTCTTTATAACAAAAATAAACAAATAAAGTTACACCTATTTAAATTTAAACTACCAGATTTCTTATCGAAATGTTTCCAAATATCACTTTCTTCACGCTTACGAGAGGTCGTGTTATTAGATTTATTTTGAAATTATTTTATTAGAGTTAACACTTTTACACACAACGGAAATAAAATGGAACGAACAATACGTTTTACAAAACAAAAAGTATATGGAATGAGCATAATGACTTTATTCATACATCACAACAATAAAATAATTTAACGAAAAATGTCTGAGAGAGAACAAAGTCTCAAACATATACTCGCACCGTAAGGACGGTGTGTAATTTTTCTCTCTTTACATTTTGTATACAGAGTATAGCGACGCAATACGTACTTAATGACGTTCACTGACAAATCTCTGAGATGTGAGCCCAGTCTCATAGCAAATGGGACATAATAATATGACACTCTAGGACCATCTACTAGGGTCATTAATGACCTGTTGACGGTCTGTCTGTTAAAAAAAAATGTCAGAGAAAACAAACCACTTAACAGTAGGCAGAGAGGATAGAACGCCATATTCCTCTATCTTGGCAAACTACTTTTGCTTCGGCTACATTCACACATCTTTTCATGCATGCTCGCTCTACTGCTATGCTATGCTAATGCTATGAGAAAAATACCAACTTGTGGTAGGACAAATAAAAGATGTTATCGGAAACCTAATCGATCCGACACCATATAAAATGTAACGATCCGACCGCAACAGCATTAACAACACAAACGCACGCATACAAGGCACTTTATTCAGTAAAATTATTTATTCAGTTCAGTAAAATTGTTTTTTTTATTTATTTATCAATTAACGCCCTGTTGGGCTTTTAAAACAGATAGGTAAAGTTTACATTAACAAAATATATAGTTTAAAGAAAAAAAAACATGTAAACATAATAATGATAAAGTGGAAAGAAAATACTTAAAATACAGATACAAATATATAAATATAATATAAAGTAAAAAGCAAGTACATAAAAAGCAGAGGCATAAGAAAAACATAATATAATAGAAAATTAAAAACAAAAAAAGTAATAATGTAGAGTGAAAAGATATAGTACAAGCTTTGAAAGTCATATTATAATAAAAAATATACATACAAATCAATTATTTAAGTCCAATTCGACAAATACTAGTAATCTTTCAATACACCTTTTAATATATGTTTGAATATACAGTTATTGGCAAAGACATCCAGTTGCTCGTATCTGTTTGCTAGTCTAGGAAGCATTACTGGATTGATTCTGTTAATACACACGTGCATTGAAATGCTATAATAATTAAATTCAACTTAGATTTTAGTTTAATTTAAGTACGAACTTACTTAAGTATTATGTATTTGTATGTATCCATATCTAAGTATATCATATCATATTAAGTAATATTTTTACTAACAATCTTTCAAATGCGGTTTCCATCTTTAGCGATGCACGTGTTAACACGATTTACGTGTGCACGGTGCAGTAATGCATAATCTGTGCTTAATCAGATTACTATCCCAGATCATATCCCAGATGCTTCAGATTATAATTAATATCTCGAGAACGAAGGACCCGTTCCACGTGGCCAAATTAACAAACATCCTACGTAAGGAGAACGCTTATTCTGCATCGCATTCATTGAGTTGAATGGATAATGCATCGTATATAAGTAAATTTAACAAAACGCATATACGCATCGAAGAGGATGAAATCTACGCTGAAAATATTATTAATTAAACCGAAAATGTTATTATTATAAAACCTTAACATATAAAATGGGGTTGTATTAGTTCATCAATGTATTGAAAGTTTGTATAATCTTTGTGGGCTTTTTCATGTCGTAGTATAAGATTTTTCACTGAACTCAATCTTATCATCTGGAAAGAACTGTATAGATTTTTAGCCAGATCGTAAGAGCGAAAACATGATCTTGCCTGAAAATACCTAAAAAAAAATAACTTGTTTTGTCTTACTTACTATATTACAAATATAATACAAACAAAATTACAAACACTAAAAAATAAGTTGGTTAAGTGCTCTCGGGCACTTGTTCAATTTTATTTTATCTATTGAAGAACGTGTTTATTGAGGAAAAGGGTAATTTATTTTAAAGCAGTAACTGAAATATTGTGTTACTACATTTAAAAATCAATCATATAACAATTTTTCATTTTTCGTATTAGAATAAACATACACATTTGTGGTAAGAGTGTGACAACACTGGCCTTAATGTATATGAAAATATTTCAGGCGATCGATATTCTAATTACGTCAAATATTTACTAAAACGATGGAAATTAGACCACTGCAAACGTTGAATAATACAGTAGCCGGTAATGTAATATAATCTTGTTTTTCAGCAACGCATTTTTTTGTTAATACAAAGGGCATTGATGTATAGAAGGTTCGAACGCCCTAATTATATATCTTATCCATCTAGAGGGCGACGACCTGAACTCGGTTGTGCGATCGAAGCCCTAAACATTAACGCCGTCCACAATACACGGTTGGAAGCAAGGGGTAAATAATTCTAAAAGAAAGCAATCGAATAATAATGGGTTGAAGAAAATGCTGGAAAACAAAATTCTGTACTGTGATAAAACAAATTTTACCAGCCTACGACATTACATACAGGGTGTAACAGAGCTAATCCATAAAACTACACAGGTGGATTCCTGCTTTGATTATGAGTCGAAAATGTTCAAGCAACCATGGCCTAATATCAATAGTTATGGAGTTATGCAATATCAAAGTTTACATTTTTTTTTTTAATATTTCTGACTTATTTTATATAAAACGTTGAACTATCAATACAGTAACATATATCGATTACGAAAAATTCATTCGTTTCATTATAAGTTAAATAAAGTAATAAAAATCCCGCAAAAAATTGGATTTTCTTCCAATTTGAGTTGGAAGGATTTTATCATTTTATTTGACTTGTATTAAAGAAAATGAATTTTTCTTATTCGATATAATAAAAATAAGTAAAATATATTGAAAAAAAAAATGCAAATTTTGATACCGCATATCTCCAAAACTATTGATATAGGTCATAGTTGTTTAAGCATTTTCGACTCATAATAAGTAGTAAGTAATCTACCTGTAAAAAATTATGGACTAGCTTACATACCTATCATAAACTACGAATACGAATTGAAAAAAATATACATTCCATACATAAAAAAAAATATATCTTTACATATATTCATGAAACGTGAATGTGTATATGTGTTGTTTACAATTTTTAGTAATAATAACAAAGTGCTATGAACGCACGACCGTATACTAATCGAATAACGAGTTAGGCAATTCTGAAAATTGTGTTATAAGTTACAAAAACTTGTCTTGCAGAAAATGCCGGTGCGATGAAACAGATTTCTACAGCAATAAGATGAACCATAAAGTCGGTTGAGATCAATGATTTTATTCACAGTTATGATATGACTTGAATTTATATACGTTTGATATTTTGTTGTTTGTATATTATCTCACTTGTTAATAATATTTACGAATTAAACATATGTTTGTAATGTAAATGTTATATTGAAAATAAATAAATTGAAATTGAAATTGAAAAAATGACAATATTTTTCCGCAGATCATACGTTTATTAAATATGAACTTAAAGTATTCATCTCAGTTCTTACAAAACCACATGGCTACCATTTTTACGAACATATTTTTTGTTTATATAGATTTAAACATTTTTACATACTAACTTAAGAGAAAACTCGAAATATGTCTCGTTAAATGATGTTCTTATATAAAATTTTCGCGACATCGGTGTCACAGGTAAATAGATCTATTTATTAATTTTTGGTTGATATTTAAAAAAAATAATGGTGAACATACTTGACTAAATGCTTGAAGTTTACTTTAATAAATCAAGATGGTTTTTTTGCAATATTTTAAGATACCAAGTACTTGCATGTACGAGCGTACCTTGTTATAGACCATTATAAATACTATAGTTAAGGTGTTAATACAGTGAATGTGCTAATGCACTTACTAGTCAATATATACTAATTTGAAGAGCAAATATATTCACAAACAATAAAACTATTACTAGTAGTAACATACATTTTCACACCTGATTTGGTGAAAGTTCGCGCAAACAATTATGCAGCAAATAAAATGAATACTTTCGCTAGCCGATAAGTGTACACCAGGCAGATTACATTATATTACATATTCATCGGTTAGGTTGGATTAAAAAATGCTTTTATCTTAATTTTCATTTGTATTATCTAGTCGTACATGTAGATTAAAAATCAGGCTCGCGATATTACGCTTTATGTGTTGCAACAAAGTATGGATAGGCTAGTAAATGTATCTCTAGGAATCTGGACATTTTCAAATTTGATACTCTTGCTAAACTATCTAATTCAGTTAGTTTAAGACAGGATAAAGCCACAGTATACCCAGAACAGTAGTTTATCTCCGGCCTGTCGGCGAGTTATTAGCCTACTCTTGCGTTGACGCTAGGGTTGTCACTTTATTTTTACTCCCTTTCTTTTAACTCGTAGCGTTTGAGATTCCGACGCATAAGGTAGACACGAAACCCGAATAAAATTCCTGAAAAAAAGGCATTTTTTTCAGGAAGCGCATTTTTTTTCTAAAGCGGCGGCTGCGAGCGCGAATGGCACCGAAGGCACGGCCCTTACTGCCGCCGCCTTGCGCCCCCATATTCTATGTCAACGTGTGCGTCACAGTGCGTGCGTACACGGCACCGAGCACGCACGCACACATTCTAATGGGTAGCGGCCAGTTTGTATGAAGACGTATTACTGTTCTTAGTACACTGTGATAAAGCGCCACACTGTTTTGTTCTGGTACTTTCATACATCTCATGCAAGTTCTGCTGTTGGCGAAGCTTTTAACAGGGATGTCCTACAATACTGGTAAATACGTACATTAACAAGTTGAATTTTCAAAATTATGCGTTTTGCTGTGATCATATTTTTTGACCGCCATACATGGAATAAAAACGGCGGCGCGCAAGATGATTGCAAATCGGGAGCCGCCACCATAAAATCGGGAGCGGGATTGCGTCACAAGTCGGTCGGGCGCGGGGGCCCACGGGGGCAAGTGCCATTCAAAAGTGTGTCTCGCGGGGGCGGGGGGAGCCCGTTACCATGGTGAGCGGCCGTCAGGGTGGGGGACCGGGTCGGATGCGGTGGCGGGAGACAAAGGCGATGACTGACAGAGCGGCGGGGATGGATTTGCTAAATCGCAGCAGGGGTCTACTCCGTGCCCTTTCTGAGCGCACTTGCGCACAACCCCGTAACAAATGAAATTTTGAAAAATTATCAAATTAAAAGATTTTTTCAAAAAATAAAAACTCAATTTAAAAAAAAGTTAAGCCATCTCTACACTCGTAAGTTACTCGTTTCACAAATCTCCCGAGTTTGGTGCTATCTATCTATGGCTAGACCGCATTCAAAAGAATGTGCGCAAAGAATACGTGTGTTTTTACGATGCAAAAATGAACACAAAAGAAGTTGTTCTAGTGAGTAAGTAAACTTTTTTTTAAATAAAAAAAAAATATTTATTTGGAATATCATATTAAGGCTTGTAATACGGGCTTGCCAGGCAACTTTCCCCCGGAATGGTCTTTTGATTGTGGTCGACCTATAGTTACATATGGAAATAAACTATAATGAATACAACTGGATATTTACAACAACAGTATAATTTCTCAACCTAGAATGGAGCTCGGATTAACACAACCTCGGGATTGTTTTCAACAACATTCTATGAATGTTGGGTATTATATTATTTTACCTGCCAACTCACGTCATCGGACACAAAGGACGCGACGGAAATGACGTCAGATCGGATGAAGAACTGGAAAGTAAAACAGGTTTATCTGAAACTTTGAGAGCAGGAACCTGAGAAATCGAATGTGAATTTCTTAAACCGCTCATTTTCGACGATCAATAAGAGATTTGACTCCGTGCACACTTGGAAGTGAAAGGTTAGTAAGCCGACAAGGTCGAGAAATGTCTGTGTGCGATATGTTTTTATATGAATTTATCTTCGAGTATCCCACTTTTGTCACCGCATAAAAATGTTGTAAGTTTATTTTATCATCATCATCAGTTGACTCTACAATCCCTTGTTGGTCTTGGCCTCCCCGAAGAGTCTTTCTCCACTTGTCTAGGTCTTGTGCCAGATCTCTCCAGTTCTGAATCTCCAAAGAATATACCTATGTCATGGAGGACATTGTCGCTCTATCTTAGTTTTGGCCTTCCTAAGCTCTTCGCCCTATCGGTCATGAATTCAGCAAGGGCTTCGGTGGTTGTTGTTCCTTCATTCTCTCCACATGACCCAGCCACCGAAGGCTTCACAATTTTATAATTTTTCGGTCGCTTAGCTCCTTAAACAAAGTATAGAGCTCATAGCTGTAAATATTATTAATATTTTTAATATTTAAAGCATTAACTTTGTAGTTAGACATTATAACAGAGTGTTAGTTAAATTAGTAAAAACCACTACCACATTATTTTAGGTCTACCGGTTTCGAGACGTACCCATGAATTACCGTACCGTACAAATGAAATTAAACAAGTTAATGATTCAATTTAACTTTCACAAAAGATTTGGTAACACCTACTTTAGACCCCGCCCCTCTCACTCCCTCTCTCTCGTAGAATCCTGATCGTTTTGTAGGCAAGTTAGTGCATGCTGGTCTTTGATAAGATTAACACACATGTGATAAAAATTGGTGAAAGGTTAACAATACTTTGGTTGTGGTGTATAGTGTTGTGAACATAGTAGTGTAGTGTAGATCCTTACGAAGAGACAGGTACGTCTCGAAACCGGTAGACCAATAATCTGGTAGTGGTTTGAACTAATTTAACTAACACTCTGTCATAGCTGTAAAGTTCATTATCTAGAACCGGTCCAATGATACGCCTCAAATTTTTCCTTTCAAAAACGTCGAGTGCTCGCTCTTTCCTCTTAGTACCCATGTTTCAGCTGCGTGTGTGGACTGGTCTGATGAGTGGACTCTGGACAGTAGTCTCGATTTGATATGATTTTGGAGGCGTAAATAACAGAACGAATTGCGCTCTCTTCTACAATGTTATTCCTGTCTGTTATCAGAGAGTCAAGGTGTGCGAATCTTGGTACCGTTTTGAAATTTCGACTTCCACATAATTGTATTGGGGTTTGTTGGTTGCATCCAACGGCCATGTATGTGATCTTTACTGATTTACTATAAGACCCGTGTTTTTAGCAGAACTTCAAGATTTATTGGGAGTTTTTGCAATTTCAAGTCGATCTCATCAGCGTAGGCCAATAGTTGCGCACAGTTATTGAATATCTTTGCCTTTACCTCAATGCCAGAGACCCGAATAACACTTTTTAGGGCTACTTTGAATAAGAGGCAGGCCAATCCATCTCCTTGCTCATCCCGTGGAGCGCTTCAAAGGGCTCGGACAGATCACTGCCAACCCTGACTCTACACGCTACTGGGGACATTTTAATTTCACCAGATTGATAATTAACTTATTTATTATTAACGAATATCCACTTCGTTCACTCTCTTACATGTTCTCAGGCGAGCTCGTCTATTAGCGAAGCTTCTGATAGGACGGTCCTCGGATATTTTTAATCTGAGCATACCAGGACTTGCCTTCAATAATCGCCTAGTATAGATCGGTAGTTTCTTTCGCCATTCACAACCCATCTAGATTGACAGAATGTTAGTACTACTAGTAGTTCAATTTCTCTGACAAGATAAACACGCATGTGAACAATAGTGGTGATAGTTTTACAATACTATGGTGGGGTGTATAGTGTTGTGAATGTAGTAGTGAAGTGTTGCTACTGACGAAGAGACGGGTACGTCTCGAAACCGGTAGACTGTAAATCTGGTAGTGGTTTTTCTAAGTTTACTAACATTCTGTTATTATGTCTAACCACAAAGTTAATGTTTTAAATATTAATAATATATCTAGATTGACACTATCTTAATTCTATCGATTACGCTACAAACACGCACCTTTCTTCACTCTATTGTACATACATTTCTATACATGACTAGGAACGACCCCTTTTCTACTGCATACTGGAATACTTAATTTTAACTAAAGTTTTCGAGAAGTATTTCGGAATCAGTTTATTTGTTTTTTTTTAATATAAAACAATTTTAATTCTTTTTATCTTTATTTTTCGTTTCATAGCTTTCATTAATAACTATTGTTAATTCATTTTTAAAATTTCTTGTTTGTAATCCTTTAAAGATTATTAAGCATCTTACATTAATTAATGTTTGTCTAAAATTATTAGAATGAATATCGTATACATAATTTGCTGGTGTTGTGGATATCACACACATAATCCCATGACCAGACTACATACCATATGCTTACAAGGACTGGTGGATTCGCTTTTAAAAAATTCTTATTAGCGGAGGGGAGATAGTATTCATGCTGTGAATTGCGTAAGAAAGATAGGTGCGGGCGAGATAACGGCGCATAGGCGCATACTAATTTTATCTCTACTGCAAGAAAAATAAAACAGTACCTACACACTTGATACAGTAAATTAATTAAGAAAAAAAAAGCTCCAGACGCATCAGTAATCACAATTTTTCAGAATTTTCTGAACGTAGTTTAGAAACAGGACACACGTTTAAAATAGATGAATGCATCAAAATCTTACGTATAAACAATACATGCCACGGTTAGATAATTTTAAAATGTTACTACACTAAATTGTTATTTTTCTTTATTTTGTCATATAACTTTTTTTAAAATTATTTTACTTTTGTTCAGTAATTTTATTTATTTCGGTTTATATTGTCATTTATGTTTTGCTTTTGATTAATTATTTAACATTCTATTTACTTTGCTGCGTTCTTTTTTAATGGCATGGTTTTCTGTTATTGGTTAACACCACGTCACTAAACATAAAAAATCTGTAATAATGATAAACAAAATAAACTGAATGAATAACCTATTTTTGAATATTCCCCATTTCAATCCATGGTTTCCAACCTACCCACACTCGCATCGCCATGACTGACCTGCTCGAACCTTCCGGCTGGCGATCGATTTTTTGCATATTTTATGTTTAGTGTGTGTCCGTCTTAACGAACTTACTGCGGTGTCGAAACCGACTGACGTTAAATTAATCCAAGTGGTTTATAAAACTTTATTTCTAACCACGAAGTTGACGCTGTAAGCATCAATAATAAATTAAATAAAATATTCAAAGGTCTTAAGGTCCCCTTCCCTCCCTTGAGTTTAAGGGTTACATTTTAATAAACCACGCGCCGCCTTTCTCTGCCCCCGCGGACAAGCCGGGCAATTTATTTCTTGGCTCGCTCCAATCCTCGAAGATACACCAGATAAGAGCGAAGACAGGGTACACACGATGAAAGTAACAGTAAAGTACAGGCGACGACAAAAATAACAACACCAGAAAAAAAGTACAACTTTTCTTAGAAACTGAACATCCGGTGTCTGACGGGATAAGTGAGTGACGGACTTTTTCCTCCGAAATAAAATATAATTAACATCAAAAGAATTGTAAATTACCTCGGAAATACAAATAGAACCGGCAAGTCATGAATGAAAAGAGAATACGTTTCATCAACCAAATGCACTGCAGTACACGGAATTTTAGAAACATTTCGTCCATAAAAAAATTATTACGAGAAATTAATAAATTTTATAATCATAATTTATGGAGAAAAAAAACACAATAGGAAAATAGTTTACGATTTGATGTGATAACCGCACACTTATTTCAACAATAAATTCAAATTTACATTGGTTTACAGTAGTGATGCAACGAATACTACATTCACGAATACGAATATCAAGCCTAATATTCATCGAATACGAATAATTCAACAAGGTAATAAATAAAACAACACTGTTCTTTTTTTACTAAGAGATTTAATAATTAAAATTAACCACCGGCAAATTTTTGTTCAAAAAGCACATTTTTTATCCGTTTGTACATTCCCAGTCGTGGTATAAGATTTAATTTGAAATTATTTTATAAGAGTTAACACTTTTAAACACAACGGAAATAAAATGGAACGAACAATAAGTATTAAAAAAAATTACATGCAAAGAGCTCGTAACTTTATTAATAACCCAACGAAACTAGATGAAGGAATTCATGTTATTAAATAAGTAACAATTGACGACTTGAGAACTCAACAAATCCATTCATTCAATGTTAGGGGAATACTCGGTAATAGAGTGCGTAGGTGTGGACGGATACACGGTGCACAGCCAAACCGTAATTTGCGTTGCGTTCAGTTATTTAATATTCGTGATCAAATAACTGAACGCATGCTTTTTAATATTCGTGAAGATATTCGGCGAATATGAATATTCGTATTCTTTGCATCACTAGTATACAGATTCAATTAGGTTACTAAGTTTTTTTCAATGTTAGAAGCCATTTAACTGGCCGTAGAGCACATTCCTGAGTGACCGTGATACAATTGACAGCAGATCTTGTTTGATTAATGTTTCCTAGCGACACAAACAGCTGCCAATCCATATTGTTTTATGTCGCTACGCGATGAGAATCCGTGGATATAATAAGAACTTTATACACATAGGATATTCAATACTGTTTTTTTAACAAGATAATTAACACAAAATAAATGTTATTATTATTTTAAATAGAGATGCGAATATTCTTACTATTTTAAAATTAAGCTAAACGCTTGTGCTATGAAAATAGGACAAACTGCTGGTCGAACCCGCAACCTTTGGATCACGAGGCGAGAGTCCTAACCACAAGACAAACAAGCTACAAAATTTGTTTCAATGATTACGATTGTTATTTCAACAAACAATAAGCATATTTGCTTCCCCGATTTATTTTCTTTAAATTGAGAAACGTATACTATGGTTGTGGTGTACAGTGTTGTGAACATAGTAGTGTAGTGTTGGTCCTGACGAAGAGACGGGTGCGTCTCAACACTCTGTCAAAAAGATTTTCTTCTATAAACGCAGCTTTTGTTATTTTTTTAACCAGCTTTCTACGTCTCGGGAACATTTTGCCCAGCGCCATGCGGGCTTATATTATATTTATTTATTAGAAAAATATTAATGGTCGATACAGATAGTTACACCTTCGTCAGCTTAATGTATCGCAGTTGTAAACATGAGTCGGCTTATCTCGAAATGCAGCGAGCGCCTCAGGGCTCGCGGCGAACCTTGGACCCGCCGGCATTCGATGGCGCTGAATGTCATCGCAGTATTGTGCACGCAATTGTGTATGGCAAATCACCGCGAACCGTAATCCAAATGTCTACTGCCGGAAAATGTGCAGAATTCGCAAAATTCAAAACTAAATTTTAGCATATTCGTGTTTTCGAAGAATTCGGTAATTTTCATCAGATATTTTTTCATCGGTGTTGCTACTTTGGTGGGAGGTTGATTTACTTTTTTTTTTTTGATTACTTGCATTGATTCTTTAGTAGGATATTATGACTTTTATTAATAGCTTCAGTACCCGGCGATATAGCTTTTTCACTTATTAAAAATGCATTATCAACAAAAATTATAAAGGAAGAATGGTTAGTACATGCATTTTAAAAAAACAGTCTTCTAGTGATACCATTAAAATTTATAATTAAGAATAAATATCAATCCTTAAGCGTTTCTAGTCAAATTTTTATTTTTATTTTCTTCAATATGGCTCTTTCAAATGCATCGATAACTCAAAAATGAAAGTGGACGAAACAAAAGTCGTGTGGGAGAGAAATGGGGCATTCTATCCTCTTTGCCTTCGTTTAAATAGGTAAACAACACAAAATGGTATATTTTTTAGTTTATCTAACAGTAAATTTTTCATTTTTAATAAATTATAATAAATTTTTACGACACGTGTGTGTATGTACGAGTGTACGTATAAATGTTGGAAGCTGTAGTCAGCGAACAATGGAATACGACAGTGCGGGTATTCTGCAAATAAACAAGTAATACGAGAAAGAAGTCGGTCGAGTGTGGGGGCGTCTGTCAGCTTACCCGATGAAGTTCTTGATGAAGCAGTAGACGGCGAAGAGCGTGGTGTCGTTGAGGCCGATGTCGGGCCGGATGCGCGGCAGGGCCGGGGGCGCGGGCTGCGCAGGGCTGCCGCGCGCCACGCGCACGTCCGCCGCGGCCGACATGGCCGGGGGCGCGATCCTCAGGCGGCTCCGCCCTGCCAGAGGGCGGCCGGCCGGGCGAAACTGCCTCCCTTCGCCGCGACGCCCTGACTACACACCGCTGTATGATCGACACAAAGGAGACTGTCAGATTGTCACTATATAGTTTCTCGATATTTTTCACGGGCTTCTTACTGCTTGACGACGGAAACTCGGATAAATTTTACATTCACTAAATTGTATCGGAGAAAATTTCGGTTAAATGTATCTTTTCTAACAACTTTCCACGACTCGCCGTAAACTGACAGTCGGTTGAAATATTTTCTCGCGAGTCGCGCGATACCTCACAATGTCGCTACGAATCGTTCTAATACAACTCGTAAATGCGACGGTCCTCGGAAATAGACGTGTCAACACGGTCACTGGTCGCGAAATCGCGATTCCCGAACGGAGCTTCTCGCGCGCCGCTTTCCGCCCTCTGGCCGGGCCCCCTGGTCCGGGGCTGCGGGCTCCCGGGTGGCGCTCCGGGCGGGGAAATGGCGGCGCATACTCCGCGGCACGGCTCCAGGCTGCAGGCCCGCTGGCCGCTGGCCCGAGTCCCGGGTTCCCGAAGCTGCACGAGCGGACTCCCTCGCGAAGGGACGAGCGGCGATGGCGGCTTGGCGCGGCGGACGGAGGCGGCGGTATCGACCCGGCGCGCGCGCCTGCGCACTCCCCGCACCCGCTGACGTTCGGGATGCAGCCCGCTGCACGCGCGCTCACACGTCCAGCATCAGGAACGCGAGGTACGCGATCACGAACAGCCAGGGGTACACGAGGTACACGCACACGGGGATCATAGCGATCGAATATAAATAAAGCGAGATCCGCGACCGGCCGCGGCTAGAGGGGGTTACGAAACGTAATCGCGGATAGCGATTGTTGCGAATGTAATAAGCGACCGGAGCGTGCGATCGAGTCCATGAACATCACCCGCCTGGACGGCTGCTGGCGCTGAACTGAGTGACGGCGCGCCGCCACGTGCTGCCGGCACCACCTGTGCTGGTGCCCGATAGTGGGCGCGAGGGCTAATCGAGTTGCGGCTCGAACCAGACTGTACACAATACAATGCGTTTCACGCATCAAACATTCGTCGTCCTAACTACGCGCAGTAGTCGGCGGGTGTAAAATAACTGTACCGTAGCGAAATATTACAAAAAAAACCCCAAGGAGGCCACATAAACACAAAAAAACATTTTTTGTTACCTACACTGCAGTGTGCACGCAGCGGGCTTGTCTGGGAGACTCGTCTCAAAAATCACACGGAAAGAGCTCATCACCATGTGCTATCGTACCGTACAATGACGCACTTGTTGTATACCAATATCAATGTTCTTGATTATCACAACACACATCACACTATTTCCTTACAATTTTTACGCATGTCTAAGGGTACTTCATAAATTATGACGACATTCGAGTCTTCTTAGTTGAATAAAAATTTTCGAACATATGTAATTTCTAAATCACCAAATCGGGATAGAATAATATGTAAAGAAGAGGTAAATTATTATAATAAAAGTAATTTTTTAAAAATATGAAATATATCATATAGAAAAAAATAACACAATGACAATATTCAAAGGCAACGAGTTCGACAAAAACGCACCTACTACAATATTTTATAATTGAATATCAAACCAAAGCGGCCAGTCACCAAGTTCGAAGGTTCCGCAACTTTTTTGCAACATTGTTATTACTTTGTAGAATTTCGCAGCGAAGTATTTTGAAGGCAATAGATGTACCACTATTCGAACATGACATCCTCCCATGAGGCCAAGAGGCCCATGAGAGACATAGTCAATAAAAGGTTGCTATTTTACGTAGCCGATAATCAATAAACACTTTCGCCTTTCATTCGAGGACCTGAGAAACACTAGGGATCCATCTGAATCATGAACGATCACACTTAACCATAACCGAACCACATCTTGATTTAAAAAAATCAAAATATGCCAAAAATTTATGCGAGTGGAAAGAATTTAACATAAAAATAATGTAATGTTGCATTATTTTTGAGTTAAATTAATAATCTGACGGTGCAGAAAAAATTGACTGGATAAATATGACAATTAAAAATATTCGATGGAAACATTTGGTCTACGTTGATATAAATAAATATACGTGCATACAAAATACTTTTTAGTGCTTTGGCAAGTTTTCTGAGTTTCAGAAATAATGAGAGTATTTCGCATTCTTCCTTACATATATTTTTAAAAAATGCAAAATAATTCGATTATAAGGATTATTAATTTTAATTAATTAAAAACTTTGTATAGACAACTTGGGGTAACTGGTCTACCAGTTTCGATACCACTGTATCTTCGTCAGGACGGACGCATACTAACTATTCATTACCTATTTTAGTAAACGAATAAATTTTTGAACGGGGGCGTGGCTACGGTGACGGTGGGAGTAATTCACAAGTAGACATCGGAATGGGGAATATATCAAATAATGGGCTATCCATAAAATTTAACCGGTTATTAATTATATTGGCTTTAGGATTCAGACATTTTTGATTTTTAATATTTATTAGTTATACAATCTGAGGCCTCCATTATTTATTTTATTAATGTTTACGTTCCGTGCCTGTCAATACACAAAAATATCGTAAACATATCTCTTCCAAAAAAGTACATTTTCAGCAATGAAGATTTGCTATTGAAAATTGAGATTGTTAATGAACATATCACCAATAATCGGGCTGGTCGGAGCGCTCCATGGGTAAACCTTCTAACCAACTAACTAACTAACTTACCATCAAGCCGTTTCTCCGAGGATAGAGCGCCATACTCTTTTGTCCTGATATACAACTTTCGCCTCATCTACATTCATACATTTTCGCATGCAAGCTCGACGGTTGTTGAGGTTTCTAACAGGACCATCTTCCAGTATCTGGTTAATCTGGTCGTGCCACGTCTTCCGTGGTCGCCCTTTCTTTCTGGCGCCGTCAACACTTGCATTATATATCTTTCTTACCATTCTTTCCTCATTCAATCGCTCAACATGCCCAAACCACCTGAGCCCAAACAACCTTCTACTTCTACCTGTTTATAAACTATTCCGCCGAATTGAAAATAATTTTGACTAAGAAAAATTATAATAATAAAGATAAATCACTAGCTAAGTCTTCCGACAAATGGCTGAAGTTAACAACACTGACCATATTAATTACAAGTACCTACGCTTGAAGTTGAGAGAGATTGCTCCTTTCGAAACAATGAAATTTGTTTTTTTTGGTGTTCGTTTTATTTCGGTACAATATAAATACATTTAAGAAACAGGAATAAAAGAAATTTAGCGCTCCAACGAAATCCATAGAGATAACATGAATTTAAATATCAAATTTAATAAAAAAATAATGACTCACTTTAATAACTTATTTATAAGGAACAAGAAGTCTGAGTATTATTCTTACATCTAATTGGAAAACGATATCTACTCACAAAATATATATTAAAAAAAAATAATTATGCATTATAGTTAGAGATAGCCATTTAATTCCGAGGTCTTCATTTATTTCTACCTTTGTTCAGACTCGCGAATTAAGGTCCACCGAACTTCCGATACTCTTCCGGAAGATGTTATTTCAATTTAAACTGCGGTCGGGGGGGAAAGTCCCGCCACGTAACGTTAAATACATCGTGTTTTTTCTCACCACTGGCGGTGATGGTAGTAACCGCAAATATATAAATAAATATAGTCTGCACAAGACAGTAATAACAATACATTTATAAGAAATCACCAGAAACACCATTTCCCAAGAAACGCCCTACGCACGACAAAGCACAAATGTGACCAAGCTAAAAGACAATTTTTTTAAGATGCATTTGGTATGTCCGGTTTAGGATTTCGCGAGTGGGCGAGTTCACCATCTTGCGGCTGACGCGCCCTGATGATGCAATTGCACTATGAAACGTTTCGAAGAAGTCGAATTAAATCCACGTGAGGCGTGGGTTACAGAGTTAAAATCTATTCATTAATAATATTTAATGCATTCGGAATCATCGTAAAAAACAAAGCGAGTTAATATTAATTTACAAACGATATTTTGGAAACTTTTTGTAAGCGTTTGGATTCTGCTTTTTTGTACACAATCAAGACTAAACAAATATTGAGGACTTCCGAGATGAAGACACTGAGGATGACAATAGGCAAGACTTCGAGCACCAGAATAAGAAAGATGTGTGAGGCTGAGGACATTGTACGACGGAATGAGAGCGAAGAAGTGACTGAAATGGTCATGTCCAGAGAATGAACAGTACCACAACCTTACATCGCACTACATCATGGAACACATCCTCGCGGAAGACCTCCCAAAAGATGGAAGGACAACTGGGAGTCTGCCTCACACGAGGCGTTATCCTCCGGAGAATAGATCACATATTAAAAGAATAAGAAAAATAAGCTTACTGGTACGATTCAACTTTATGTAGCTAAAACAACTAATAAAATATAAATTTATGAGTTTAATTGATATTGGAATTACAATCTAATTAATTGTCAAATATCGCTCATTCTGTCTTCATGTCCGAGCAATGATTTTCCTACGTGTTTTGGAGCGCTTTTCTTCTGTACGTAATTACTGAAGAAAAGAGACATTTGTTCGTCTCATGGTCGATTTGGAAGTCTTGTGACTTTTCTATGAAGCATACCATGGCGTTAATCAGCAGAACTTGTACCTTCCTCGAGATGAAGTAATTCTTCCAAATTGTTAAAAATCGTCATTGTTAATGCGGGATCTTTATTTGTTTCAAAAGTTGGATTATTGACAAACCAGCAAATATTCCATATAACCACTGGTCTGGTCTATAAAGGATTGATTTAAATTGAGAGTTTACACCTCCCTAGGTGCCTGAAAGTCCAAATTGGGTGATTTTTTACAAGATAATAATTTTTTTATTATCTCTTATTGAGATCCGTATTAAACTATTATTTTATTGAAAAAAAATTCATTCCCGAGGAGCGTGACTGATATGCAACAGGAAAGAAGAACGAAGAAAGAAGTACGTGTACTTATTATTATTTTTTTACTTATTACGCTATAATACAGTAAATTACTAGTGTAGCAGGCAGGGCGTCAATTTAATGTAGTGTTTATTTTGCTGCCGAGACCCTCAGCAACAATGAAACATCTTATATAATTTTGTAAACATTGTAAAAAGTTAATTTTATTATTATTTTTATTTTATTTATTTATTTATTTGTTTCGTGTAATTTTATACATAAAAATAAAGATAGCTGCTACACTAGACAAGGTCTGTTCTGAAGCAACTACATTGTTGCTTCAGAACAATTGTCGCGCATGAATGTGAAATAAATCTATCTGTCTACCTATTAAGGAGTGAAATATATTGAATTAATGTAGCACACGGATTTTTTAATGCGATAATCCATTTGTTAAAATAACATTGTTTCCAATTTTACAGTAAAACCTTTATTTTCAAATCGGATATGCTACTTTTTAGATATTTCATTTCTAACTAAACAAATTAACCACCTCTTTGTAAAAAATCACCAAATTTCTACTTAGACTCGACGCTTTCGTGTCTGTGTAACCTTTTAAGAGAAAACCCAATGTAAATTTGTATTTATTTTCCTTTTCGCGACTGCCAGAGTTGCAACAGCGGCGCGGGAGATGTTCGGGTTAAAAATAATCCGCGAAGGCATTCGTTTCCAATATTGTCATCGCCTCGTCGCGCAAAACGCGCGCTGATGTCAGCGACTATCCGCCAGGGCCAGCGCGGCGGGCGATCCGACATCTCGTTACGTAAAGGGGCGTCTATTGGCCGCGCACCGGCGGCGTGCGCGAGCGATCATTTAATGCGGCGTCGATAATCGGCGGCCATCGTGAGACCCGCCAAGGTTTCGAGCCGTGTGACACTTGAAATGTTATTGCGTTTAAAGTGACCTGAATGTATTTAAAGATTCGTGAAAAACGACGCACGGCGATCGGCGCAAAGTGCGGCGAGCGTTGCGCTCTTCTCCCCTTTAAAATCGTTGCGTTGCACTTCTCACTTGAAAAATATTTCGTATTTGCCACATTGTGCCCCATAAAATTATAGCGGTACCTACCGGGACGATATTTAACTTTGCCATACGCGCTCGCCCTTATCTATGGAAAGCCGTCGTAATTGTTCTATGCTTTCGGAAGACTTCTTTTTTCTACACGATGTCTCCATACTAGTCTGTGGGATAAGAATATTACGAGAGTGAATATGGGCGGCCCCTTTTATTTATTGTTATTTAATGTTTTAAATAACTTTATCTGATATCTTAGCAGCAATATTATATGTTTAAGCTTGTACTAGTGTGTAATTCCTATTATTTTTACGTAGGGTTTTGAGTTTTGAAATACGACCGGCCCTATACAAATTGGAGAGAAAAGATGGAACACATCTTCTCAACCAGTACCTACCGTTCAACACGTTCGTACAATAGCCGGCAAACATCTTGAAATTTTACGGCGTAGTGGGGGGAAGTTTGCGCATGTACTATTCCACCAAAGAGACCCAAATTTTGTCTTCTGCGCATTCCCCCACTACGCCAAAAAATTTCAAGAAGTTTGCCGGCAACTGTATTTAAGGTACAGGTTAAGGACAAAGGTACTTTCTTTGTTTACGTAACAGTGACAATTATTCAAAGACAACGTCTAAAATTGTATATCAAATATAATACTTACACACTTAATAAAAATATCTAACTCGAGATTAAGCTTAAAATGAGTACCTGTTTGTACCTGAATGTACCTATTTGTCTTTTAAAATATTTCTGGCATTAATGTTTAAATTTTTTGGCAAATAATTTGAAGGATTTCTCGATCAACAAAAAATATTTCCAAAATTGGTTGTAGAGATTGACAGAAAAGAAACTGATATAAAATTTATTGAAAAGCTTATTCATTACATGTAAAATATTTAACATTTTTATTAATCGATATGTTTATTTTTTGTAAGCCACCATTTTCTTGTGCTTTTTGCATTCGTTGATTGAATGACCATTTATTTTTTTGGTTATAGAATTTTGTAATATTTGTTACAAATTGTTATGGATCTGATATTTACTCTTGGAAAACAAAGGAAATCCGTTTTATGTTACAGTTATTAATTATTATTATAACACGATTGATTACAAGGAGGATATAAGGGACATAACGATTTAGGTAATCGACAGCAGATCGGGTATATTCACCATGCCCAATGCTTTTTGTAACATTGTATGATTCGTCGGATATTAAATTAAATTGTCTGCATACTAAATTAAACAACAAATCCTAAAAATGGACAAGAAGGTATATGATGTTGCTCAGTTGCACATTTATATGAAAAGTTAAAATTTACACATCTACGAGAATCAGCCTAGGAAGCTCGACGGCAGTTTTGTATATTTTTTATTTAATTTAGAGAAGACACACAACACTTCATTTAGCGATATCCAGAATCTGACGCGCATATGTACTTTCGCGTAGCCATGAACACCACCTAACAAAGGCAATCGCTAAGCCAAGACTAACAATACACTAAATTGCGATAAAATAGTTTATTTATTTATTTATTTATTCATTCATTTACGCCTAAATAGGCTTTTACATATATAGGTATATAACAGTTATTTGCAAAAATAATATAAACAGAGAGAAAATCAAAAAAAAGAAAGTGTATATAATTTACATTATGGCGGAATGAAGCGCTCTCAGTATCGCGCCCCTATACTATAGTGTCAAGTCTTAAAACTTTTCGCAAGTATTATTATTCAGTTTTGGATAGATCCTACAGGGACAATTCTCGGAAGATGTTCGAAAATACAACGCGGAAAAATTCGATTCCACGAAAGATGGAACCGTTTTAAATTCGCTCGACTTCCGCCAAGAGAGCGTAGTGTACACGGAAAGTGTGTCAAAAACGATTACGGAAGTCGTGAGCTCACCACCGGGACGGGAGAGGCATCGGCCGAGCGTGCTCGAGATGCGAATACAAAAGGCCGACGACCAAAATTTCAAAGAGATTTTTTTTAGTCTTAACACTGTTACCGACAACGCGCGTGACGTGGATTGGACGAGGTTGTCAATCTGCAAGCATTGTTCTCAGTAAAACAGCTATGTCCTTTGAAAATATAATAATATAAGAATTGTTTTGATAGAAAATGATACATACAAAATTTATTCACTTTGGAAATTTCTTCGAAGAAACTATTTTTGATATCACGCATTTTGTATTGCAGCAGAATTTATTTATTTATTAAATCCCAAAAGAAAATATACAAGATATAATATACATAACATAAGTATATTAAATCCTATAAAGGTATACACATATACCTGTACATAGGTTCGGGAGATGAAAATTTAGACACGTGTAATAATGAAACACACAACTAAAACTCAAAAAAGCAATATAAATTAGCAATTAGTGACTAATATTAATACCTAGCTTTCAAAATAGTGACTCGAATGATAGTTGTACGATGATTACAATATATATTTTATAAGGATATCAGATGTTCTTGTGTTTCGATTATCCATTTTTTTATTTCATTTTTAGTTGACTTATTTACTTCGGTTACAATTTTTAGTTCGGTGGGTAATAGATTGAAGTATATAAGGGACTTTTACAGTACATTGTTTTAATAATTTTGGGCCCTTGTATTAATTTATGTCTGGATCTACCATCATAGTTATTAAATTTTTGAGTGCATTCATTGAAATAATACTTCATACTGTCTACCTACCTTACAATTTGTTTTGGTTTAACGTCAACTAAACCAAAGTTTTAACGTTAACTAAACCAGAGCAAACAGATTTACAAAATGTTTGTAAGAAACAAAAGTTAATTAAATAGCCATATTTAACGAGTGAGCGCTCTCAATGAAAAATATATTTAAAAAAACTACCACCTAAGCCATGTTTCCTAAACATATTTGTTTATATTCAGTTTATAACTTCACCCGTCGGCGACTTATTGTTACTCTCGAAACTCGAGAAGTGCTGTGTCTTATTCATAACCATCCATTTTGAAGATCATTATGAAACTACAAACGCCGATTCTATCACCAATAATATAAAAAACGTACTTGTTAATAATTTAATGTTCAATAATATTTCAAGTTGCGTTTTTTTAATCCTCAGCACAGTCGGTTTTTTTAGTAACTTTTAATGTGCGTCGAGAATCGGCGACGGTACACTTCTTACGCCGATTTCTTGAACCCGAGTGAACTTCAAACCGTACAAATTTTCTGTCGTATTGGATAATAATCCAAATTCTGCGAAAAAACTTTGGCTTGGACAAAAAATATTTTCAAACGTCACATGGCATCGCAAATGTTGGCAGCGGGAACCGGCGTAGACGCACCGGCCCCGGCTGGTTTTTGCAGTTAAGTAGCTTAAATATAATCTACGTTTCCTAGAATGCTCACAACACAAACGAGCGTTATTTCGGCTGCGCTCAACGGAGTGAGGTCAACAAACTACGCTACAAAGGAGTACGCACAGTTTTTACGACCGCACTTAAGGGGGGGGTAAGGTTTTTAACCCTTTTTTTTTTACATTCTATTTTTAATTTTTTAAATGAATGTATAACATCGCAAGAATATCATGTCAAAGTTTCAAGTCAATCGGAGCAAAATTGACGAAATTATGAACATTTGAGCATACTCAGACTGATTTTCTATACCTGCTCGGGCAGCTAAGAAACGCGCTCACCTGAGAACTACCGGACGTGCTTATTGTATTGGAAGAGTTTTGCGTAGACAAGGATAAAAAGATGCTGATGATGAAAGCTCTTTGCTGTGTGAACATGGCATCGACGATTATGTGTAAGTATAAAATAAATGTTGAGTTTTATTTTGAATTTTACAGTGTGCAAAACTTTAAAGCGTGTTCCCCACATCTCACGTTTTCAAAGTCGGTGTCCATCATAACTTCAAAACTACTGCATCGATCCTTTTGAAATTTTGAAAACTATTTCTGTACATAATTTAGAGGTAACGCTGGAGACTTTTTTTCAAATTTGTTATTAATTTATTTTTTTTAATAACAAATTAGTCGATATTTTTCGCAAAAAATCGCGTTTTTCCCTTCAAAGTGTTCCAAAAAATTGAAAAACTGAAATTTCAAAAAACCCTCCCAGCGTTACCTGGGAAAACCTATTATCTAACGAATGAACATTGATTTTTTCATTTCAGATGATCTAGCACCAAGTTATGATGGACACCGCAATTCTACTTTTTTCCGAGACACGTCCGAATAATTGCTGCCATTGCCGTATTTTTTAATATTTCTTCTTGAAAATTTTACACAATATTCTACAAATGTCTTACTATACAAATGTAATACTTTAATGTACAATTGGTTTTAATAAAGAAATTTTAACTGTGGCGTCACAAAAACATGCCTTTTTTTGTACGAATTAACCTTACCCACCCCTTAATTAATTGGCCGGTAAACAAAATAGATATGATGCAAAAATACCAAGAACGCGGAGTGCTAATTGAATTTTGCTAGACTTATCGCCGCGGCCGGCCTTTCTCCGCTCGGTAGGTGTTTCGCGACGTCACGAAGCTCAAGTTGGCGGTGTGCGATTACATGACGAGCTATTAATACGTGTGATCGCATTGTTTGTTGTGAAACGATACCGCGAAATAAACAATCACGGTTTGTTTTCGTTTTAACAAGATCACTTTTCATACTTATTGTCGTATCTACTATAAAAGCGATTCCCAAACTATTTTGTTTCCAGTTTCGGGCATCCTAGGCAAATTATTTATACATTTATATTAATCAAGATATATTATATAGGTATGTATGTCTCATAGAAGCTATATTTTAACTAACTAACTAACTAACTAACCATCACGCCGTTTCCCTGCAGGGGTAGGCAGAGAGGATTGAACGCCACACTCTTCTATCCTGGCACACCACTTTTACTTCGGCCACATTCATACATCTTCTCATACACGTTCTACGATTGTTGCGGCTTTTAACAGGGCCATCCTCAAATACTTGTAGTACCTGATCGTGCCAGGTCTTTCGCGGACGCCCTCTATTCCTGTTGCCTTCAAAATTCGCCTCATATATTTTCTTAACCATCCTTTCCTCGTTCATACATTCCACATGACCAAACCATCTCAGCACTCCTTTCTTTATTCTATCTACCACACTACAGCCAGCATTGCATTCACTTCTAATTTGTTCATTCCTCACTCTATCGACCAAAGATTTTCCACACAAGCGTCTTAGTGACCGCATTTCAACCGCATTCAGTCTACTTTCATTCCTCTTTTGCCAATTCCAGGCTTCACTTCCATACATAAGGGTTGGCACTAGAACGCCATTAGGTACCGCTAGTCTTGCTTCTTTTGACAGATTCTTATTGGCCATAATTGCATTTAGTGCACCATTAACTTTGTTTCCCGCAGTTACTCTCCTTTCGATATCATCCTCAGCCTTGCCGTCTCTACTAAACATACTTCCCAAATACACAAACTCGTTCACTTGTTCTAAGCATTCGTTGTTTATAATTACATCACACTTAGTCACTCTTTCGTCTCTCTCGAATACCACCACTTTCGATTTGCTGACATTCATCAAAAGTTCACTCTGCATGCATACATCGGACATCCTGGATACCAAGCACTGCAGATCAGCTTCACTGTTAGCCTCTAATACTGCATCGTCTGCGTATAGCAGACAGGATATGGTGAGTCCGTCCATTTTCGCTCCAACTTCTAGATCCTTCAGTTCTTTCATACAATTATCCATATACAGGTTGAAAAGCCATGGTGACATTACGCATCCCTGTTTGACACCTTTTGTAATATCAAACCATGATGTGAATGTTCCATTAATTCTCACGCAAGCACTACTTCCTTCGTACAGGGATGCAATTGCCTGTATCCCTGCAGCTATATTTTAGTGTGGGAAAGTAGGTATGGAAGTCTTTTTGGGTGTTCAGAGGACTTACGACCTATCGTACATGTGTTTAACTTACACAACTTATTTCGTAGGTAGTTGTATTTTTATCGCCGTTACCTGCAGTCCAAAGCTTTTTCATTCCCATAATCCAATACACTGTACATGCGAAACAAGTTGTGTAAGTTATGCGCCTATCACACGCTCAAGTATCACCACACTTTTGCATGCGCATGCCAGTTGCACCGTGTATAAAACACCAACTACACGCACGGTATTCCGTGTACATGCGTGCGTGTAGTTGGTGTTTTGTACACGGTGCCCCGTTTACAAACCGGCACAAATGCAAAAGTGGTGATACTTGTGCGTGTGATAGACCCATTAAACATATACCTATACAACTTCCAAAAATTTGATAGATGAGGTAGTCTATTATGGGTGAAAATGTGAACGTTACGTTGTGAAAAGTGATCACTTGAGCCAACCGTACGATAGGTCAGAAGCCCTATGAACACCCAAAAAACTTCCATACAATCTTTCCCACATAAAAATCTATAGTTTCGTCTCTATGAGACATCTCTAATGTATCTTGATGATGTCCCCCTAGGGATAAAATCCAGTATTTGTTCCTGAAAAATTTGGAATATTCTGAACACTTATACCACATTTTATGAAGGGTTTATTGCAAGTTGACAATTTCTTCCAAATAATTCCACTAAATTCCGTATTTAGTGGAACAGCTGAAATAGGTTTCCGGAATACAACATTATAACTAGCTCCATGATAAAGAGACAAGTAGGAGATGGATAGGGACGGGGGTTAAACTAGATTTCTAGAAAAGTAAATTGTATGATATCGTATACATCGAATAAAGTTGTGATGATATCGTAATATCCGTGCACAGTTGATTCCACATATTGAAGATGAAACGGAAACATACGTTTTGAAGTTATTTGCATAAATATAAATGAATACAGTTTGCTGAGATGCTCTGCTTTGACATTGACAAATTACACACATTCGCTCAAAATTTTCTATGGAATAATACAAACACACGTATTTATTACTTGTTGACGGCTAAATCGATACATCAGGAATAAGGGTGCAGTGCCTATTTATTTTAATTAAATTGTGATCACTAAAATTATGGGTATTGAAAAATGATCCCAATATTTTGATGTTAAACATCTTAAGGTGTACCGGGTGGAGTAGACCGTCGAAAACCGACAAATGAAACGAAATATTGTTACGGAAGCGATATCACATATCTTATCAATCGCGCTAAGACGGCAGAACGCGTTTACAGCTCGTGCCGATCGTACGTTCGTCCGACGGAGTAACATGCGTGAAATAAAACATACATTAGATTTTTTATTTTTTAATTTAAAGAATATCGACAGGTCAGAGTGACCCTAATGGATAGTTATTTAGGACAAGGTGATTAGTACAATTACAATTTACAATAATGCATAAAATAAAACATTAATACATTATAAAATATAAGTATAGTACAATAAGCGATTACAAGATGAACGAAGTTCACATTCTCCGCACGATATAATAGGCATGTAGGCTCCCAGGTCAACTAAGTAAGAAAATGTGTACCCGCGCTTTGTGGCTATAAAATTTTTGTTTAGGTTGATTTCCAAAGAATCCGTCTTACATACTCTAACTATTTTCGGTCAGGAGCAATATAATTTCTCTCTTAAACTGAGGTTGTTTCATGTGAAATATGTCGATGCTGAGGTTACATGACGTGACCTCGTTGTACTGGTTTAGCATTCTAGGTAGAGGAGAGAAATAACCTATGTTGGTGTTGTTTATTTATTTTGTTTATTATACGATCTCGCGAATTCACCACCTGATGAATTCGCGAGATGGTCGAATTCACCACCTGGTCTCACCTCTTTCAAGATGTGTCACACGAATGCATCATGAGAAACGGGGTCTCTCACGAATATTTATACTATCTTAGCCCGCCGTTCAGGAGGCCGCGGCCCCACTTTCGAATGCACTGCACGAATGGTAAAAATTGAGAATTTCAAGTGGAAGATGCATCCGTGGTGCGAAACAAAAACATGAATAAGCTAGCCCAGTAGTCAAGTGATAAATAGTTGGCTCAATGATCGAAAAAGCGTAAAAATGGCTTTATAGCACAAAAGTAACAGTTCGAAAACAAAATAAGTAATTTAAATAATTTATAATTTTATTATTGTTTCTGTATGTATTACCATTCTCTCTGTTCGTATCGTCTAGCAACGTAAAGTAAATAAGATCTAGTATAACGTGAGGTGTGCAGTTATTTTGTCAAAGAAAATTGATATACTGCTGTAAGTTGATTCCTTAAATAAACTAAGGTTATAATATATTAAAAAACATATATTTTCGAAAACCTTCCCGTCATTATTGATGGGTGATGGGTTATTTGTAACACATTATATTTGTATTCAATTTTATTTTATATTTGTTATCATGGTTAATGCATATTTATACTCAGTACCGGCAAATTTATATAATTTAGCTACTTTATCGTCATGAATTCATGCCTATACTCCCTCTCTATACACGAGTCTCTGACTTATAGAGAAGTAAGAAAAATGTGTTTCATTATTTTAATGTGTTATTGTAACTATTACTTTATGTAAAAACTAGCTGATAAATAATATAATAAAAAGTTTCACATTCATATACAAGTTCTAATCTTTCCACCAACCCACGTACGTACAAATATAATTTAATATCGTATCCTTACAATAAAGCAATACTTTTAATTTATTTTATTGCATGCTTGAAATAAGAATGACTGTATTTTTAACTTGCTGTTATTTAGTTTATTTTTTAAATAATATTTGGCCAACTTGGTGACCAACTATCGCTCTGAAATTTGGCAGAAAGACGTATTCCCGATGACGATACATTAATCATTAATTTTTTTTAAAATCAGTAAAATTTTTCTTTACGTTGATGCGTTTCTTTATCGGATATTGTACATGCCGGCAACATCTTTGTTTTTCATGATTTATCGTATGGTAGACAATTGACAGCGCGTTTATATTTATCTCACATCATAATCTCGGCTCAAGTAAATACCTAACACGGAGACAAGAGTGCGATGTTTTAACGACTGCAGATCTGAGCAAACATTTGGTGTTTGCGTTTCAGCTAAGCCGGCTGTCACTGCCCCCCGGCCACTCGACAGGGGCGTGGACGGAGCGTGTTAACCGACAGCCGTAGGCGTCAGCGTCGTAGCTGCCCGAGACATGGAACTCGCCGGGCGTCGATCGCTACGCGGCGAACGACGTCTTCGAGGAAATCGCGCATCCCGCGCAGTTACAATAGGGTAGCTATTTGTACACGTGCAATAAAAATAATAAAATTACCACCCGTCAAAAATGGCGGTACTTTTACATGCCGGTTCCTAAAGAATATTTATTAGTGATGCAACGAATACTGCATTAATTTCTTCTATCTAACATCGATGACCGCTCATTTAGATGTCATTTAAGCAATGAAGACTCTGCCAAGTTGTTTAACATGCAGACTCTAACTTGTCGAAGAGACATAGCTGACACGGTGGTGTTATTCATCTCCGGAACTTCTTCAGCGAATATCTTTCCACATCCCAACTCGCAATAGCAGACGTTCACCTACTTTTCATCTCCCCTTTTGTAAGACCAACTCAAAACAAAATTCCTTTATGTACAGATCCACAAATTCATTTAACACAAACTATCACCACATTGACATTTTAAACTCAACGATAAGTAACATAAAACAAACAATATCTGCACAACCGCACCCAAACTAATTCGTACCATTTATCTTCCCTTCTACTCCAGTCCCATATTCCCACCACCTTCTCCACTCGCTACTCACTACGTCACACTTGTTCTAAAAAATTACAATATTCAGTGGAAAATTTGTAATTGGCATAATTTTAAAATACATTATTTTATATTTATTGATATAATAATATAATTACAAATATATGCTGTTAATTTTCCAAAAAATATTTTTTTTTTTTGATATTGTCCCCACATAATATGCGATCCAACTATCTGCAGATGAAATTATGCCGCATATTTTTTGGATTTGCATACTATTACGAGACCGATAAAACTGGCAAACCACCCTGGGCGTCGGTGACATCTGGTGGTGCTCCACGAAGCGGCCGGCGGTCGAGCGTCGAGCGCGGCCCAGTTTCCGAATTGGCCGACCGCCCCGCTGTCAATAGTGATTGGCGTAGAGTCCGCGCCGGCACGGCAGGGAAAACAAATTATCCAACCCGGAAAACTGCTAACGCGGGAAAATTCCGAGAATCCATTTTAAAATATTCAGCACGCGACGGCCGCTCGCAACTCGCCGCGCGCTGGAAAGCGTCGCTTATTATTCAAGAGGCGGTCGAGAGCGCCGACGGTTAACGCAAGCTCGTTTCAACAATATTACAAGAGGATTAAGCCATGTATTCACTAGGGGACAAATTGTCCCTCACCAGCACGCGCGGCATAGAGTCTACGTGACGTTGCAACGTCGTGCACTGTTCCGCGACGGCGCGCACAACATAGCGCGGCATTTCTACGTGCCGTGGCAACGTTGCCATGCGCACGGTACCCGAGCGAGCTCACTGCAACATTACGCGGAGCGTCAGTACCACGTGGTATGTTTACAAGTGAATGCGCATGCGCTGTATCTGTCAAGATGACAAGTGGGGAAACGAAATTGTTCTTGAACTCATCGAGCTGTATCGATCGAAGATCGCATAGAATGTCCGTCCTTCTTTCTCTTTGCAGTAAATAATTTCGCATTCTCCTCTTTTTTCTAACCATAACCTCATAGGGCGACATTTCTGCGACGTATGGAAAACAATAATTATTTGCAAAAAGGACCTTTTTTTAATAATATTCAATTTACTACAGTAAAACCTCGTTAATTTGAAATTGCGACCCAAAAAAACATTTCGAATTGCGCGGAACCCCGTTTTCGCCAAATGAGATACTGCAGCTGTCATCATAACCTCATCGGGTGACATTTCCGCGACAAGATATGCGAGTCCCGGTGTGTACGCGTCAAATGACCGCGTCATTGTCCCCGAAACATGAGCGTAGATGTTGATGCGACATGCCGAGCGGAATGTTTCGCGATTTGTCCCCTAGTGAATACATGGCTTTAAGTACACACGGTGCGAGATTTTTTTTTATCGTAACCGTTTCGTCTTCTGTAATACGGCTGAAGCTGACGGAACGTCGTTACATACCGACGATGTTGCCAGCGTGCAATGAACAATACAAGTGCTCTCGAGACATTTTCTTCTCAAATTAGTATTGTCATTGTTTCATGTATTTATTCTTATTGTTTCAGAGGAAAGTTTGCAACTCCATAATTACAGAGACAAAAATAAAAATACATCAGACGCGTTCGCCTTATGAGGGCATATAAATCTAAAATAATTTTCATTCAACGACTTGAATTTGACGTGCACTTTTGAATAACTTGACAACGGCCAGTGTCGACACTACGAGATCTTCTCCAGGAAGGACGCGCACTAACTGACCCACAAAATAAAATCAATCCATTTTTTAAATAAAATTATTGTGTTATTCATACAATTCACTGGAAAGAAAGGAAGGACTACCACTATCTTTATTTTTACATTTTAGAAATTTTGTTGGAAAACGTTAGCCTACTTTGTGTCGGTAGGCACTAGGTACCTATGTATAATTTTCAATTCTTTTTTTTTAGTTAGATGCCGTGTAGGTATTGAATACATAATGACGTTATTTACAATATGCACTGTTGAGGCTTTTCAAACATATTAATTTAAAAAATCGAGTTATATGGTTCGGGAATAAAATATGAATCACCATGGTAAAGAGTATAACATTATTTTATACTCTTTACCATGGTTATTTATTTTCCATTTAAATATTTAAAAAATTGATTAACTATAAAGTATTGAACAAACCGAAAAAAATGCAGGAATGCAATCGTCTGGTTCGAGTTTTTGGGGTATTTTGCCGCATTTCTACCACCGTCAATTCCATTGCAGGGTGGTCCACCATCAGGGCTGATGCAATGGATTCCGAAACGTCTGTCAGAAAGATCACAGAAATACAGCAAAATACACCATTAATGCAAGCTTATTTACAAAACGATAACTTGTAAGTCTCTAAAATTGCTGGGATTTATTTTAAGGACATCACGCCCATTTCAATCAATTGAAAGTATTAAAATGTTATACATGTCTCTTGTCCGGAGCCAATTAGAATATTGCTCATCAGTTTGGTCTCCATATTATAATGGGCATATAGACAGTATTGAGCGTGTCCAACGCAAATTTCTCAAATACATTAACTACAAGTTAAGCATACCAATACAAAACATAGAATACAATTACATATTGAAGAGACTAAATTTACTCACATTATATGATAGAAGAAAAATTTATGATATAGTTCTTCTTTACAAAATTGTAAACAATATGTTGGACAGCCCTGACCTTGTAGCATGTATCGATTATAATATCCCTTCCACACATAGAACTCGACAAATTGTCACATTCCATCGCAACAATTGCAATACTAACTATCAATCAAATTCTGTGATACACAGAATATTGGGAACTTGTAATGAATATGGTTGCATGATTGACATTTTCGTCGACAGTCTGGAGAAAGTAAAGTTCACACTTAAAGAGGCAATACTGCTTCGTTACTGACTTCAGCTGTTAATATGTAATGGTGGGTAATATATATTTTTCGTACACATTGCCGCTTTGTACTTTATATTTTAAATTTTTGTACTCATGTTTTGGTGCTATTCCTGGTACTTTTAATAATTTGCTACTTGTAATTTATATTGTTTAATGTATGTTCTTTTTAATTTTATGATATATTTTTTTATGTAAAAGCCTATACGCATTGCTGCTCGTTACCTACTCTACATTTTTAATTTTTATACTCATGATTTGGTGCTATTCCTGAAACTTTTAATGTATGTGCTTTTTGAAATTTATTTTATACTCTTTATGTAAAAGCCTAATGGGCGTAAACAAATAAATAAATAAATAAATAAATAAAACGTGCTTCGCACGCTTATATTTCGCGTTCATTATCTTTGTTTTCATGAAATGGGATCAATCAATTGGCCATCTCACGGCAAAAATTTTATCGGTACGAATTATGACCCAATAAATATATATCGGACACGTCTATAAATAACGTGTCTATTTCGTGTGTTCAAATATTGTAGAAATATTTAGCTGAAATCCTCGATCACGACGAACTTCATGTTTAACGGTTCGGACTTGCGAAAACAAAGGAAACCACTTAAGTAGATTGTGATGTTGTTCTCGATCCAGAATCACGTGGACGATAAAATGTCGATTCACTCGAAAACTAGGGAAAGTCGAGCAGTAAAACGACATAATCCAATAATTTTCCATTAAGCTCAGACACACTTTTCCACCGCATGCAACAAAGGTACCCGATGCACATTTTAATCGCTCAACGCTTTCCGCATACTTGGCAAGAATTTAATACAATTTAATACCACTTTACTTCTTACTCTCTGGTAGGTACACGCCAGGGGCGCGCACTACGTACGATCAAAAAAGCTAAGCATAATTATAATTTCATAAAATATTAAATTCAGGTGCAAATAAGTGAAAGTTCCCGTGTTAACTAAGCACCACATAGCGGAAGTTTTGATAAATGACAATGAGGGCAGACTCACTGCTTACCCAAGAAGGTTTGTTTTATAAGGAAATGCTCCTATATCGGTCCTACTCGTTCGCCGCCAGGTTAGCATTTTTTAATGCTAAAGGCAACAGTGCAACCCAGCGTTGCAAAGCAGAGCTGGGCCGCAGGGCTGCCTTCAAGAATTTGCCCCCATCGTCCCGACAGTGATAAATGACGAATAAGGCTACGCATGTGTTTTACATAATTTATCACAAAATTTGACCTGAATGGATAACATTAAACGTAACACTTAGTTTCCTGCGCGGCGCAGTTTTCCGAGTACACGGTTTCGATGGAACAGACGTGGTGCGCACATACACTCACACTGCGAAGCTTTCTTTACGCTTAATCATAACATAAATGTGTCCCGATCTTTAAACGTGAAGTTATTAAACGTTTAAAATCTCCTATTAATCAAACATAATAATTTCGTTCTGTCCGTCTGTCTGTCTGTTCCCGTAACTTCGTGTAAAGTCCGTAATTTCGTTCGAATTCACGGTTAAAAAAACAAATTAAACGGCATGAGATGGAGCTTGAACGCCGGGCCATCAAACTTGCACCGGCCGCTTCACGCATGTTGCCACCGCCGCCTCTCCGTGGACCGCCAAAAAGATATACTAATGTATACTTTATAGGTTTAGCAAAGACGCGAACGGGTTGCAGCTGGTTGAATAATATGCAGGGGCGGAAATAACTCACAAATATATTATTTACTTAAGAAAGACGATAAATAAGTAAAGAGTAATCTGCACGTAATTGAAGTATTCCTAACAAGCTAAAATAATTTTGAATAAACTAGATACTAGTAAAAAAACGCTACTATGTTCGCGAAACTTCCAGAAGTCCAGGACCTTATAAAAATATGCGGGGCGTGCCCGGCAAGGTAGCTGTTGTTTCGACAGAAGCGTACATACGTGCGGAATTTTCTAGCATGAACCTGAGTGGTACAAACGACGTTCATCAGTATACCTAAGACAAGTGGAGAAATATTCTGGCGAAATTAATTAATGCGATTTACAGAATAGTGCTCCAGTTAAGGCGATCGTCTAGCAGAATGAGCAAATTTCACCATTTTTTGTCATATCTTCTCTTGCGTTTTTTATTACATTTTTGTATGGAAATATCTCATTTTAAAATTTATTCATCAGGTTACATATATTTTTAATACGAATATCTTATTAAAATGTCATAAACTAAATTAAGTAATTGATTAATAAATTACCAATCCTTCGATGTTTTAAAAATGAAGAAAATTGCTCCACTTTGTGGGCCTTTTATGACTGAACGGCGTGTTGACATATCTTTTTTATTCAATAATAGTACAAAGTAAACGATTATCTTAAATGTGATAAAAAACGCAAGAGAAGATATGAGAAAAAATGGTGAAATTTGCTCATTCTGCTAGACGATCGCCTTAAGAAAACGTGCCGTCTTGCGTTTCTCATCCTAGGGGTGAAATTTTCACGAAAATGGCGCTGTACATATTTCGATCTTTATTATTATTATATCTGACTGTATTTTTGCAGCATCGCAAGCTACTGCACGCCCTGCTGCACGGACGCTCGTCACGTTGCAGCTCGCTGTGCAGCACGCGATAATCCGCGTGAAGACCGGCGCGGTGACCAGGCCCGGCCGCACTCTCGCCTCGGGAAAATCACCAGCGAACCGCGGCAAATTGTGATCGCGGCCGGCTCAGCTGGAGCGAGAACAATCGTCTCTCCCACGGGGAGACCCAAAACCGTATCGTGACGTCCTTCATTGTTGCCGTAGAACGTTCACCGCGCGAATTATGCCCAAAATAGACACGCACATCGGTGGGAACAACGTGTTGGACGATTCACTTTTTTATCGCCGGCCGCACACTGGACGCGTTTTCGTACGAAATTGAGTAGTACATATACGTACGAACACGCAAGTACATTCCTGACCTTCGAAGTAGTATTGAACATCGCACACTGCAACACACGATTTAGTAGTGCGTATAAGCACGTATAGATGCGACAAATTTTTGCGATTTCGTACGATGGATATTAAAAAATTTGTCAATTTGATACATGACCACAAATGTTTGTGGGACCAAAGTGATTCAACTACGTGACCATCAGCGCAGATCATGGCGGAGAATCTCTAAAAAACTAAAAAATACCTGTAAGTTGAATAATGAAAGTGAGGTATAATTATATACTTCGAACAAAAAACTTTTAAATATTTCTCCGATGTTATGAGCTCTCGTTGCACTTCGATTCTCCCCAGCATTTGTGAATCTATTAGATAGATAGTCATCAAATTTGTCATTATTTAAGTCTGCCATAATAGAGTTTTCCAGGAGATACAGATTATTCATTTGGCCCAAACGTTATTGGAGAAATGCGAAAAGTAACTGATCGTGACCAACGCAAGACGCAATCAATGTGCGCGCTCAATACGTATGAAAATAATCGTACGAATACGTACGTTAATTCATATTCAAAGTGTGGCCGGCCTAATGAACGAACCAACGATTGTTTCAACGTGGCTTGCAGGGTTTTATAAGCTAAATTTTATTCTAAATGCGAAATAGTAGTAACTAGGTTAATTTTAGCCTACCGGACTCTAAATACTCCATGTGTAATCTAAAAATATTTAAAAATACGCGTACTAAAAATTTGTACATTGGCAAAACTCTTTGGTTTACAAAATAGCTTTTTACATGTACCAATATAACAAAAATCTAACATGAACGTGATTACAGCACAAAAAGAAAACATTACAAACATTGTCTTTTAAAATTAAAACACGATCGCAAAATGTAATCACTTAATGATAAAATAAATTGTAAATAATATTCAGACCAATGCAAATCATTAGATAAATTTTTAGGAATGAGTTCCAGATTAACAAGTTTTTACCCAATACGCAATACACTTTTTATGATAAATAAAATATAAATAATGCCTAAATGATAGAATGAATTGTAAATATTTAGAAAAAATTAATAAATATCGCAAATCAATTATTTTATTATGTATATAAATAATACTTAACAATTATGTTCCATAATTTTTCACGGGTAAACGGCTAGTTTATATATTTGTAATTATTTTCATATTAAGAAATATAAATTTTCGTGTTAAAGAATAAATAAAAAATCAATAATATAATAACTTGCCAGCGAGGATATGTGAACAAAATATGTAATTCTTATTTTGTTAATAACAAAATACAGCTCTAATTAGAAGCGCATAACGTGATAAAATAAAATAAAAGAAACAGCTATTATTATCCATTTAGGGCAAGTGAATATAATGAGGGTCTAAAAAGAGGTTTTTTGGGGATCGACGAACACCACGCCAATCGTGATAAAAAACAAAACGATATTAAAAAATAGAATTAGTAAACGAAAGAAATTAGAGAAAATATTCAATCCTAAAACAGAAAACATAAAAGAGTATTCCATGCTACAATTACTATATACGCTTATAAGCTTTAAATCAATTCATTATTAATAATAGATTAAATTAAGCCCACAAAATTTTCATGTCCCATAAACATTTTTTTTGTACCTCCGACTACTACAGTGCTCGTGATTTGCCTGATATTCAAATAGATAATATGTAATAAAATATACCTTCATTTTCCAATCCAGTAACTATTATATAATATTCGAAAGCACTGTTTCTTCTAGGAAAGAAAATCTTTTTCCGCCGGAAACGGAAATTCCAAAAAATTCCAAGGATAGCGAAGCCCACGCACCATCATGACCGTGCCCTTATAATGTATGATCAGGTGGATTTGAGATTTGTATTAAAATTGTTGACAAATAAATTTGGCAGACGTACGGGAATATAATAATGGACGAAATGGTTACGGGTGATTACGCGCAGCAATGCGGATATGACGTATTCAATATGTTTGGAGATAGCAAACTGTAAAAAATAATGCGATATATTTTTGCAATGCACGTTTAGCAAGATGCAAATTGCTTGCATGTGTGGGTGTGAATATGAGATAGCTACTATCGCTGTGGAGCAAACGCACCATATATGGTGATTCAGTCCCTTATCAGCGTGTGACAGAGGAAATGAGAGAATGCGTCAGAATAGGTTGAAGAAATGAAAAAAAACAAACTGAAGAAGATTTAAGGATCCACAGCGTGCACTTTAGTGCTGACTTCTTGAGTGCAACACAACGTATTGATTAATTGATTTAAGTGCACGTCTTCATGGATAATAATCGCTTCCTGATTCGAACTGCAGAATTATATAACATACTATTTTTAATGAAATAATATAAATAGATGAAAGTTACAAGAGAAGTATATGAACAACATAAAAGAAAAAACGGTAACGAATAACTTGTATCCAAACACATAAATTAACTACACACAGGGAAAAGTCATCTACGAGTACACACTGCATACAGAATATAGTTAATTTGTTTTTGAAATATTAGTAATGAAATAAAATATAATGCCAATTTCAGTAAAGTTGTACGGCGTGTGAAAAAATAAATACAATTGATATAATTAACAAGATACACCTTGTGTAATATATCATATCAATTATTTATTTATTTATTTATTTATTTATTCATACGCCAATCGGCTATATACATTGATTTTACAAAAATAATAGACTTAAATGAATGGATTAGAAAAATTGCACATATATAAAAAAACAATACTAGCATAGTAACAATATGGTATAATCATATAGGGTTGAGGGTAATTTTAATACTGTGATAACAATCTTTTTGCCGCTAATGAGAATGAGACGTATGATTCATCGAAGAAGTTGATATCAACACAGTGGCTATTCACCAGATTGGCAATTCTATTTCTTGGGCCATTGTACACGTAACTTTTTGTGGATTTAGTGGTTTCTAACAATCTACGCACTCTTAGATCCGGCCTAGCAGTGATAATGCCAAATTGTTCCAGGATCTCGGGCGAGTCTATCTGTCCGTTGACAGATTTGTAGAAGGTCAGATCAGACAATTGTCTTCGAGTGATTAGTTTGCTGATTCTAAATCTGTTATATACGGTCTCAATATCTCCTGGTGATCGTGTACTATTATATTGATTGATTGATTATATCAATTATATTGATTGAAACATATTGATTTTTCACCACTAATTTGTTGAAATATCAATATGTTTTTTAATCACGGTTTTATCAATTTATTGAATAAACTAGACTGTATTCAATACACAGCCATATTTTTGTCACTGCTATAGTTTCGAGTAGTGCAGTCCCTCCCATCATACACCTGTATAACTCAATTTAATAAACTATACCTTGTGCTACAATCATGTTGCACCATAAGTAACTGCCAGGCCAATTAATATTATTGTGATCACAGTTTTTGCACTTCTGTCGATGATTTCATTTCCTATCGCAATGATGTCACAAGCTACTCACGAGCGCGTTGCTTTACAGATTTCGACTTTCTATTTTGCTTCAGATATTGATTAAGTTTCACCTATTCTCAGGAGAGCGCGATTAATAAAGTCAGCCTCGCAAAGTCCATACCTTTCGGGGAGATAATTAGACCACAGGCGGAGAAAGTCTGCGAAAATTGATGAGCGAAATATACAAATAATTGAGTCTAATAAACTCGGCGAGCAAGGAATAAGGTATACAACACAGGCGGGTATATTTGCTATCATTCTAATAAATAGTTCATTTAATATCACAAAAGCCTTCATGGTACGTATAGACTCAGATGGCGTCATCGCAGGAAGTTCCATACTTTTGATTTTATTAATTTATTCACTTTTTGTGTACATACATTAACAATATATGTACGTGATTACTGACACAGTTGGCAATTTCTTCAATCCAACCATAAAAAAATATCAACTTCTCCGAATTTTCCAATTATATAATTAACACTAATCATTCTTTCGATAGTCACAAATTGAAACCACTCCACTCGGTTCCTCATAGAGGATGGATAACGCGTAGTTTGGAAACCATTGAAACCCTAAACAAAATTAAGTCTAAAAAGACACCAATAAATAATATCAAATATCAGTCCACTTCACCAAACCTAGAGATTTTTGCCGAAAAAAATACCCTCCCCACCGCGCGCCCCCTGATCTACGACAAGACGAGTAGGAGATGGATAGAGACGAGGAAGGATCACACCAGGTTTAGTAAAAGATATGCAAGTTATGGTCTGTGATGATGTGATTGATGTCTGTGCGTAGTTGATACCATAGACTAGCCGACTGTACTTGGAGTGAGGAGCTGAAGAATTCAGTATTACGAATGGAGACGGATAGTGAAGTGCTGTCGGCTGGAAGGCCATGATTAATTAGAAAGTTGAATTTACATTTCAGGTACTGAGGTGAGTGAGGATTGAAAAGGACATTATAAAGTAGGTACAGATAAAACATGGATGTTTATTGTTGTCGGACTGAAGGCCATTAGAGAAGCCGTGATCGAGTTTTTTGAAGTTGAAGATAAAATGGATACATACATTTTGAAGACGTTCCAGCTTGTGGAGATGCTATATACTAACATCCAGATGATACACATCAGCATTATCAAGTAGGGATTGTAAATATTTTTTACATATCTATAATGTAAAGTTTAGTTGAAGTGAACGAACATGCGTGAAATACATCATGTAGAATTATTGTTCCAACGTAGGAGGAACAGGCATGATGGCAGATTTTGAAATAACATTCTATATTGTGGTTCATGTCTACTATTACCGAAAATAACATTATTTCAGAGATAAACTACGCAAATAATTGCATTTTCATCTACATATTTTTAATTTCGCGCAAAAACGCCCGCAGCTGTCATTTCGTCTACGTGACGTTAAGCCTCGGTAAACATTGCATTGTGTCTATGGCAACGGTTCAAAGACACGGTGATGGGTACTGAGGCGCGATGTCATTCGCTCTGAGCGGTGTTTCAGTTAAAATGGCGGATCGAACAATTTTATACCTTTATCTTACTGAAAATCTTATTAATCTCAATGTGCATGTTAAAACTGGATCATTTTTTACAATCCTTTCAAAATATTTTCTTCACTAAAATCACTTATTCTTTAATACTATCATCATGCCTATTTTTAGCGTCGGTAAAAAAGCATTTCCGATTCATACTAAACTGGTATGCACAGCAAACAGTAAACTGGCACCATACGAAATTCTTTTGATAAAGGTAATAAAATAATCGGCCACAAACCGTAACTGGAGCAAACTTGCGACAAAATCTATACTTACAATGGGCTATTTACGATTGGATCTTGGGAATATGCGAATCTAGTGTGTGTAGGAAAAGTGTGTGGTAAAATGTGTCTGTCCATTTTTAGTCGTTGTCACGTAATTTAGCAAATCTCGGTAATTTTTTTTTTTAAATAGAGATGCGAGCACGGATTACGTATCATATCAATATTCTTACTATTTTCAAACTAAGCTAAACGCTTGTGCTATGAAAATAGGACTACCTTGCTGGTCTTGGGTGAGGTTCGAACCCGCGAACTTTGGATCACGAGGCGAGAGTCCTAACCGCAAGACCATCAAGCTACTCATTAATCAATGCCCCATTCTCAAATTGTTGTAATTAGTGATTGTTCTCCCGGCACAAAATAGTCGGAACGTACGCATAAAATTTCTACGAGAAATGTTGAGATATCTGTCAGATGTCAATATTTATATCGCCAAAATGGAAATATTGATTTTAATTTACGACTCGAAAGCTTTGGATGAAGAAATTGGTAAGTGTGTAAAAGAAATAGATTTCTACCAATTTTTAAATATTGTAAGTATTTATTTTATGTAATATTCATCGTGTCAAAATTGATGACGTGTATAATGTTATATAATTATGGTCAAGACATTGTTGTTGACCCGTTAATAATTCCAGCGAGTTATAAGGCGGTCCTCTCTCTTAATTCTACACAGACACCATTGGATAATTGCGTTTGTCCTACGATCGACCGTCCTCCGAAGACGTGGGCTTCACATTTAATTTATTGGCGTATTGTATAATTTTGAATGTTCTCGTCTGTTTTCTTACGAAAAATGTATCATCTGTGATTTCCCAAACGGAAATTTGAAACTGAACATGTTACAGGTAAAGAAATGATTTTAGCCAGCAATAAATTAACTTTTGTAAACGCCAAAATGGGCTATAACTGTGTATATGCAAAAAAAACTATTGAGCTATATAGCACGTGCATTAAGGTATAGCTGTTTATTTACGAGTAAGTTGAGTTTACACATTTCATCCGTCAAAAATTGCTATGGCGCGCAAATTTATTCTTAACTAGCTGTTACCCGTCAAAAATGACGGAACATTGGTTCGCGTCTTTGCTAAACCCTAGTATATATTTATATTATCTTTTTGGTGGTCCACGGAGGGCGGCTTTAGCAACTTGTTGCTTGCGTGAAGCGGCCGGATAGAGTTTGATTGCCCGGGGTTCAAGACCCACCTCCAGCCGTTTAATTTCGTTTTTTAGCCGTGAATACGAACGAAATGGGACAGACAGACAACGAAATTATTATGTTTGATGACCTTCACGTGTTGAAAATGTTATCGGATCCTATATAGTTTTTCACATTCTTTAAATATTATTCGCCCGCTGTTTTGTATGATTTGTACAAAATCCAGTGTGGAGTATAAAAAAACCAATCGTTAAACCAAATGAAAATAATGTTCCATGTCATAAAAAGTGCCAGGGTGGCGCCCTGTTCCCACTACACCACTGATGATAATCATCTGCAAAGGGTGCGTGCCTTTCTCCAAACATCTAGTTGAAGTTGATAAATTTTATAATATTGAAGAGCACATTCTTATTGCATTGCAGATTATTTAACGCGCCTGCCCCGAGATTCGTGGTTCGAATCCCGGTAGCGGCCAAATATTATTTCGTTAATTTGATTTTTCTGCATGTCTTTTCTAATTGATTAATAATTTTTTTTTGATATGTTTTATTCGACATTTCTTCGCGCACCTTTCTCGACGATCCACGAGATGGCTCACAGAGGACAAGTACATTTCCCCATTCCATTACTGTCGGTTTGATATTCGCAGTTTTCGCCACTCGTCACAAGCCTTAAGCCATGTATTCACTAGGGGACAAATTGTCCCTCAACAGCACGCGCGGCACAGAGTCTACGTGACGTTGCAACGTCGTGCGCTGTTCCGCGACATCGCGCACAACATAGCGCGGCATTTCTACGTGCCGTGGCAACGTTGCCATGCGCACGGTACCCGAGCGAGCTCGCTGCAACATTACGCGGAGCGTCAGTACCACGTGGTATGTTTACAAGTGAATACGCATGCGCTGTATCTGTCAAGATGTCAGTGTGGGGAAACGAAATTGTTTTCGAACTCATCGAGTTGTATCGATCGAAGATCGCATAGAATAACCGTCCTTTTTTCTCTTTGCAGTAAATAATTTCGCATTCTCCTCTTTTTTCTCCTCTTACGTTTCGATAAACTCATTAACATAAACAGATACGTAGCTATCATCATAACCTCATAGGGCGACATTTCCGCGACGTGTGGAAAACAATAATTATTTGCAAAAAACACCTTGTTTTTAATAATATTCAATTTACTACAGTAAAACCTCGTTAATTTGAAATTGCGACCCAAAAAAACATTTCGAATTGCGCGGAACCCCGTTTTCGCCAAATGAGATACCGCAGCTGTCAACATAACCTCATCGGGTGACATTTCCGCGACGAGATATGCGAGTCCCGGTGTGTACACGTCAAATGACCGCGTCATTGTCCCCGAAACATGAGCGTAGATGTTGATGCGACATGCCGAGCGGAATGTTTCGCGATTTGTCCCCTGGTGAATACAAGGCTTTAATCGTACGGAGTAACCGAAGACACACCGGCAGCTGCAGATCCGCGGCACAAGCGTCGGGATTAAAAAAGTATTACCGCTACGCCGGCGTTCTAGAAAAAGTCGATCTGGCCGCTCCGTTCGAGAGGCGGCAGAAACAACATTTTGGCCATAGCGGAACGGCGAGCTGGCCCGCGGCCGCAGATACGGGGCGTGATGTCACGGCTAAATATAGCCCCGTACTTTCATCACGGTTCACGGAGCGCGGCGGCCGTCCGATAGGTCACGTGTTACCTTCGAAAAAAATTGCACAAAGGACAGATATTCCGCGTCGTAAATCGGTCCCGCGACGAAAGGTCCGCAGACATTTGGTCCGACGACAAAAGCTCCATTATTAGATATACAGGGTTATTTGTAAAACATTAATAACCTCGCAGGACTGTATTCCTGCCTTGATTATGAGTCGAAAATGTTCTAGCTATTATGACCTAATATCAATAGTTATGGAGATATGCGACATCGAAGTTTGCATTTTTTTCTCAATATTTCTGACTTATTTTTTGTACAACGTTGGACTATCATTACAGTAACTTATATCGAATATGAAAAATTCATTCCCTTTAATACAAGTCAAATAAAAACCTTCCAATTCCAATTGGAAGACATTCCAATTGGAATTTTTTCAGGGTTTTTATCACTTTATTTAACTTGTATTGAAACGAATGAATTTTTCGTAATCCTTATGAGTTACTGTAATGATAGTCCAACGTTTTACAAAAATAAGTCAGAAATATTGAAAAAAAAAATGCAAACTTCGATGTCGCATATCTCCATAACTATTGATATTAGGTCATAATAGCTTGAACATTTTCGACTCATAATCAAGGCAGGAATATAGTCCTGCGAGGTTATAAATGTTTTACAAATAATCCTGTATACATGTACGGCCGTATTCCAAAAACAGCAATATTGAGATCTTCAGATCTTTACCCCGACACGAGGATAAAAAAATGAATAAACGAGACGTAGGTATACGTCGACGTTCGTCGTACTTAAATAATGAAATTTGTGTATTTTCTCGAATCTCTTTCAAAGTAAATACTAGTGATGCAACGAATACCACTTTCACGAATACGAATATCAAACCTACTATTCGGCGAATACGAATACGAATAGCAAAACTAATAAATAATACACCACTGCTCTTTCTTACGAGGAGATTTAATAATTAACATTTACCACCAGCAAATTTTTGTTAAAAAAGCACATTTCTTTTATGCGTTTTTACATCCCCAGCGGTCGAAAATAAATATAACTTTTTTCACGCTTACGAGACGTCATGTTATTAGATTTAATTTTAAATTATTTTATAAGAGTTAACACTTTTACACACAACAGAAATAAAATAGAACCAACAATACGTATTATTACAAAACACAACTACATGGAAAGGGCATCTAAACTTTTTAAAAACTCAAAAAAACTAAATGAAAGAACTCATGTTATGCTGTGAAACAAGTAACAATAGACAGCACGAGTTCCATAGAAAAAAGAATTTGAGAATTCAACAAACCCATTCATTCAATGTAAGGGGAATCCCCGATAATAGAGGTGTGTTCGGATACACGGTGCACAGTGAAACCGTAATTTACGTTGCGTTCAGTTATAAATAGTTTGTTTTTAATATTCGTGATGATATTCGGCGAATACGAATATTCGTGATGATATTCGTAATGATATTCGGCGAATACGAATATTTATATTCATATTCGTTGCATCACTAGTAAATATCTTTGCAATGCCTTTAGAAAAGGGATTAATTTCTCTAATGCCTTCTTATTCGGGCGGTCTGGTCTGACAACCTTCAAACGGATTACCGAAATACCTATCGCAAACGTAACTTCACAAGACTCTCATGTTTCGACTAAAATTACATGAAATAAGTACTAATGCTGTATATTAAACTTATAGAAAAAATATTATTTTATAAGCACTTATTAATTTCTTCTCCCACAGAGTCCTTATGTAAAATTATGGCAAAATTGTCACTGTCGCGTTGGACTCGTATTTATATATTGAAGCAAACATAAACTCACAATTCTCAGAGTACTAATGCTGTATTTAAATCTTATGGAAAAAAGATTACTGCACATGCACTTATTAATTTCTCCTCCCACAGCGTCCTGATGTAAAATGATGGTAAAATTGTCATTGCGGCGTTGGACCATAGAAAAGAGAAATATCGTTGGTATTTATTTTTGACGTTTGACGGATAACCGTCATGTATGTACTTCTTTCACACCATCGACGTATACCACGACTCGTTTATTTTCTTATTCTCGTCTGTTAAGGTTTGGAATGAAGATCTTAAGATCAGAATATTGCTATTTTCGGAATACGACCGATTATCCAGACAGGTCCAAAATTTTTTTTTTTTTTCTAAAAAAAAAGTTTCTACAAACAGCTTTAACTATATCAATGAATCAATAATCGTTACGAAATCATTGAATATGCTCATTCGCAAAAAGCAGCCGATCAAAGCAATGGGCGAAAAAATTGGAAATGCGAATGCCTTCCGCGAACACTGCCCTATTAATAAAAGTAAAAGCTCAGTGTTTGTTACAGCCCTAGAATACAAGTGGGGCCAGGATCTTATATAACTGTACTTATATAAGATTCTGGCCTAATCTAACTTAACCTAACGTAAAATGTATTTTTCTATGATCCGTGAAAGGTTATACGGAATATTTTCATCTATTGTTTTGATCGGGTGCGTTTTTACGAATTTGTGAAAGAGTAAGTAGGTATATTTAATGATTTCTTCGTTGTCAATTCGCTAATCTATTTAAAACTCTTCCATAAAAAAAACATTTTGAAATTAAGTTCGTTTTCATAATGTCGCATGGATCTTTCGTCGTTGGACCAAATGTCCGTGGACCTCTTGTCGTGTCACGTCGTAAATCGTGTATCGGATAAACATTTCGTAGGGCAAACAGTAATAGCAATATATAACTCGAAAACTCTTTACCTCTTTTAGAAAGCATATATGTTTGAATAATAGGTTCGCTGAACGTCACGTGATAGACTTCTTTTACCTTGGAAGCCACGCGCTCTATATCCGTGCGGTGGCTTATATCTCGTAAAACTCTTTAATTTATAGCAAGATTCTACATTTTATTTTTTTCAATCTAATTTCTCAACCATAAAAAGTGTATTCAATTACGCGTAATTCTTCGAAATGTCGTAAAATATTTTTTTCATATTTGCAAAGTCCAAAAGAAAAGTCAATCTCACCTTAGTTCAAACGCCGTAGACCGAATAAATGCGAGCGTTTTGGACACATACCTGAAACAAGAAAAAAAAGTAAGCATTAAAAAAATATAGAGCTATAATGAAAGTAAGTATAAAAATAAATTGACATTCACAATAAAATTATAAATCTCGTATAAAATAAGTAAAAAATATCATTTTCACGAGACGAATAAATAAAAATAATAAATATTCATATTTATAAAAGTTTAATTGAAATAATTTTCAACGATTTTAAAAATGATTGAGTAATGTAACATTATTTTCGTAATTTTCATAATTTTTTTATTACATTGTACATTAATGTCACACCAGAATGATAATAAATTTTATTTTAAAAAGTTAATCTATGAATAATTCGTCAGAATCAGAAGGGGCCATGTACGATTTATATTTTCAATAACACAAAACCAAATTTGTGTAATAACGCATTATTGACGATAATAAATTTAGATTGTTCTTATTTCTAATGATAAACAGATGTCGTATTTTTTCAGTTTTGCAACTAAAATGAGGCACACGCTGTAATAATTTAATTATAAAATTGATCTAATTTGAATAAATAATATGCGACAGAGAGTTTTGATAGTTCATGTATTTAATGCGGCTTTTCTTTTGAAGTTGATATAAAACGTGTTTAAAATTTTAAACCGTGCATGGATTATAATCAGTTGACAATAATAATGATATTGTGATTAATAAAAAGAAAACACTGCATTTAAAAAAAATTATTATTCAAACATTTACATTTTTGTTTAAGTTTTGGAGCGACAATGTGACAAAGACATATCTGCCTTGGATATTTAGAACTGGAGAGAGCACTGAACTGGCACTAAACCGAGAAGAGTGGAGGAAGACTCTTGAGGAGACGAAGATCCGCCAGGGGTTTGTGAAATCAAAAGTGTTGATGATCGTTTTCTTTTTATTATTAATAATAATATTACTACAGATATTATTATTTCATTGAATTATTATTGGACTATTATTGAAGACGATGATCTTGCATTGCGAATTCTTTCAGGAGGGACCTGTACACGATACACGATCTAATTTACAAATTATCACGCCGTTTCCCCGCAGGGGTACGCAGAGATGATAGAACGCCATATTCTTCTATCTTGACGCACCACTTTTTCTTCGGCTACGTTCACATATCTTCTCATACATGTTCTATGATTGTTGAGGCTTTTAACGGTGCCTCAATCCAATACTTGTAGTATCTAATCGTGCCAGGTCTTTCGCGGTTGCCTTCAACACTCGCCCCATATATTTTCTTAACCATTCTTTCCTCACTCGTACGTTCTACGTGACCAAACCATCTCAGCACTCCTTTCTTTATTCTATCAATCGCACTGCATTGCACTCGCTTCTAATTTGTTCATTCCTCACTCTATCGACCAAAGATTTTCCACACAAGCGTATTAGTGACCGCTATGATCTACATATATTTAATAGTAATATTGATGCATAGATGTAATTTATTAATATATAATAAATAATAAAAGACCATCATGTCAGTAAGTCTCTTCAAGTTTGTGCGCGTCGCAGTGTCAAAGCATCTGTAGTTGAAAAGGTTTAATGAGAGTAATTTATTTACGTGAGGTTATATATTGTAAACAAATAACAAGCTTTAAAATGTGCGTACGAGAGAGGAGAGGATGAAAAAGAAAATAAATGTCAAACGTTCAAGGTGACAAGCACAGATGACGCCAGCGAAAGACTTTACGTAAGTAAAGGCAATTAAAAAAAAAACGCAAAAAAAAAGTTAAATTAAAGGTCCAATGAATTAATTTTTACTGTATAATAATAATGTATGTAAAAACAGGTATGAAATGGACAGTATCAACTTTTTAACAGTTTATCAACGCTAAGCATTATAGACGTGTGTGGGATATCTGTTCTTTCTCTCGAAAAATAACAAAGTATTTTCGCGTGTTGTTCGCCAGGGTAATAAAGCATTGATATTTATACAAAAACTCTTGAATTTTACGGATCGTAAAGTCTAAAGCGTAGTGAAGAACCGAAAACATCACAAAAAAAAACATTTAAGTACCCCAAAATTACCTCTGCAGACCCAAGCAACAAAGGCAATTATTCGCAGCGAAGCGATAAATGAGCAGAAATGTGAAGAACGAAAACAACAAGCCGGTGTAAAGGAGAGTCCACATCTATAGGTATTATTGATTTAGGGTGACGGTCAATGAACGAAGATTGGACCGACGGATGTTACGAATACATGACGTAAATTAGCAAATCGATTACAGTTTAAGCATATTAAGCCGATTCGGGAAACCTTACACGAAAGAATTTTTTGTAAATAATGTAAGCTTGGAAAAATACACGGGAAAATCTAAAGCATATTTAGTGCAGAGTATGCATTAACGATATCCGAATGATTAGGTTCATAAAAATGTTCTAAATAAAACTCGCCACGAAAAACACCAGGTTTCTCTTAGATTTTGCTACCTGTTTTACAAGTAAAATACTAATATGGTACAGACAACTCTCGATTTACATTACGAACATTCGCCTTAAAGTAACGCCACGAAATATCATGAAGATATTGACGAGTACGACGATGAATTTATATGTTTTTACACATCTCATGCTAGTTTTTATTTTATTTTATTTTCTTGCCTAGTACCTTTGTATGTTATAAATAAAATTTAAGAAATTATCCCTTTGAATATTTTTTAAAGTTCACACGTAACAGACAATGAGGCCATATTACTAAGGGGAACACACATCACAAAAGTACCCTCTCAAGGTTTGACAAAATCTCATAGACGTATTGATTTCACAGGGAATCGAACCAGCAACCGCCGGTATACGAAGCCAGTGTCTTTCCCATTGGACTACGCGGGCCGGACGAGGTAGGTATTTTATTTTTATCATTTATTTTATACTACAAAAGTAGAAAATGAATCAAAAACTAGTTATGTGAAGCAACGACCATCGTGCATCGCGCGTATTAAATAGAGTCGACATAAGCAGGGGATACTTAACATTATTATAAATTATAAAAGCATACGGAAAACAAAAAATATGCATTTTCAAAACAAGTCAATATGGTCATGTACACGACGGGATCTAGCGCCAAAATGTGCCAACATGTGATCGTAGATGTACTTGGCCAACAATCCGCAGAGGATAATACGATTAGTAATGAGAGACGGTGTTTACTCCGAGTGTGGGTGCGAGTGTGCCGGGGTGGTGGGCGTGTCGAGCGCGGGTGCGGAACACCGCCAAGGACGCAGGGTTGAAGGGAAAGGCCTCAATCACCCCGTAAGGGCGTACATCGTACGTTATTTAATGTGGGAACACACGCGAACACAAACCTACTGCCGGGTAATAAAAATACTCGTCTGTTTCAACGGTACAGCTCATTTGTGACGAACGTCAATACGAAACAAATGATAAGCTAATGGTTTCACTTTAATAAAGTTGTGAAAACAAAGTGGATTGTGTTTTATTTTAATAATAATGTCACCAAAGTTCAAACCTTCATTCAGAAGACAAAATATTCTTCGAGCAATCATTTTTATGCTCCGCGAAACACTGCACTCTACGCAGAATCGGATATTATTTTTCACGCACTTAACCAGTAAATATCGCCAGCAGGTGAAAATAAAATATTGTTAGTAATTTCTTCTATATTATTTATTCAGTTTCTTTTTAACTCCTGTTATTGTATTCTTTCCTTATATAAAAATTAGCGAATATATTGACCTCACTAAATTAATTAAAATCTAATCATGCCTAGCGAATATCGCCTAGGCCCTAGGCGGACAAAAAGTGGCGTTTTTCTATTGAAATTGATTTTTTATAAAATGTTACAATCGATCACACGTTCCTATTTAGATACAAAATCGCAAAATTCCTTCTTCAAAGAATTTTTGAGATTTTGATGAGAAAAAAAATTCTTTAAATTCTGCATCACTTCGGAAAGTTTTCCCACTCTAAACTGGTAAAAACTATGTCGAGGCAAAGTCCGGAGAATAAGCAGGGCGTGTTAAATAATTGACCGCAATTTTTTCAAAAGTCTATCTGGTTTACTCTAGCAGCAGGGAACATGCAAACTTTTAAATCGTCCATTTTGGAATTTTACATAAAGACGTTTATAAAACAAATACAGCTTCGTAAGTGACATCCCAACTACCTATAATCTAGTCAAAGTAAGTAGGTGCCACTAGGGAATGCAATCCCGATCCCGCGAGATCTCGAGGCATTTTACGAGATCAATCCCGAAGCGAAAAATCGGACGAGATTATCGGGATTGATGAGCATTTTGTATGTATTGTATGTTTAATTTTATATGTCTATAAAGCTTTTAGTAAGTACTTAAAACTTATGTTCATGTTACATTCAAATAATGAAAATAGCTTTGAATAATATTTGCTATATTTTATCAACCTAATATAGTAATAAAAACTAATACTAGTTAGTAGTTTTTACTCTACTACATTGATTGATTGATGCTTGGAAAAACGCCTACAAAAACTTTAATGAAATGATTAATAATGAACATTTTATTAAAATTGCTGACATAAAAATGCAAGGCATTGTCGTTAATTGCTATTCAGCTCTATAAACAAACAAAAAAATCCAAAAGTATTCGGGATCTCGATCCGTAGGGATCCCGCGAGATTGGAAATTCTAATCTCGAGGGATCCCGAAAGAGCAATCTCGACTCAGGTGCCACTAAGAGAAGCGGTTTGTCAGAAGAAATAAATATAAATCTTTGAAACTGCGGTACTAACTTTTGAATCGATCATGATAAACCCAAATCATTGTCATTTGACTCATCTAATTAATTCTTTTTTTTTCTTTTAAAAAAATAGAGACGTGAACACGGAATACGTGTCACATCAATATTCTTACTATTTTCAAACTAAGCTAAACGCTTGTGCTATGAAAATAGGACTAACTTGCTAGTCTGGAGTGAGGTTCGAACCCGCAACCTTTGGATCACGAGGCCAGTGTCCTAACCACAAGACCAACAAGCTACTCGTAAATTAACAATCAATAGATTGCAGATTTAGGATCACCCATTACCGACATTATTTTTCTCCTGCCGTGTAATTATCCAGACATCGGCACGGCTGCCGCGTCGTTAGTGCACGTACGTTATGATAAATAAACATGCAACGTGTAATGATGGTTACAAGTTATGAAGGATTTCTTGGAAGCATTATTTAGTTGTGGTCTTAGATAATCGCCGTAATTACTTTATGTGTAATTATTACACGTTGGCACAGGAAACGATTGCGAAATAATATAGAACGCAGTTCGCTCACGTACGTTTCCTACGGTATTCAAATTGTAAATTACATAACATCGAGAGAAACTGCTCCAGTACGTCAGCAATTATAATAATACGCAACAGGAGCGGCGAGAGAACTTGCGCATAATCGACAGTGACGTGCGAGTACCAAACAACGGGTGAACTATTGAAATTATAAGGCATCATAAAGGAGAGAATTGATTCAGATGAAGTAATTATTAAATTCCCATTGAGTGGAAAGGACTTCGTATTTTATTTATTAATTCTACTTTTTCCACTTCTATCGTCAAAAATCTCCCACCCATTAGACCCGCGTTTTATACGAATAATAATATAGGTAAATTTTTAGTCAATTGTAAAGATAAGGATAAATTTAGCCATTATGGTGTATATTCATTGAAATGCAACGATTGTTCCACGTTTTATATAGGGGAAGACATCGCGTAATGTAAAAATTAGAGTAAAAGAGCACTTCCGTTGTTTAAAAAGTGGTGGATTCTCAGAATTTGTAAACCATTTACTTGAAGAAGATCACACGTTCAATAATAGTTCAGGAGTTAGTATTATTCATAAAAACGGAATAGATAATAGACTAGATAATTTAGAGGTATTAGAGATAAGAAGAGCCATCAATATGAATCATAAAATCATTAATAATCAAGTAATTTATCTTTTAGTGTACTTTTAAATATGTTCTATCTTAATAGTAACATTCCCTGCGAAATCCCACCCCCTACCCCCACTATTGACACTCCGTCCTTTCACACTAGTATATAATTTTTGAATGTTTAGGCAGTTAAGATTCTCCCTGAAGAAGCTACGGTCGTAGCGAAACCTGACTGAATTTGAAAATAAATATAAGTGGTGTTTAACTAAATTGTTTTTATTTATTTAATTATAATGTCTCACCACCAAGTGTTTGCTTCTTTCGAAAAATTGACCTCAATATATTTTTAAAGAGATGCGAATACGACATACGTGTCGCATCAATATTCTCAATAATTTAAAACGAAGCTAAACAATTGTACTATGAAAATAGGATTAGATTTCTGGTTCATGGGGCTCGACCCACCGATCATCGGGATTACTAGGCGAGTCATAAGTCATAATTTGATAGACAGTCTTAGATAGATGACGCTGAATTTTGAATTGACATAGCAGATTTCGTTGGAGCTGAAAAATTGACCTTACAAATATATCAGCAAATGTATATCTACTTTTCGAAAAAAAAATTAATTCGTAACCGTTAAAAATTAACATAAAACTGAAAAAACATATGTGATTGTAAAAAAAAAACGTTCGAGGTAAGTACTGCAGGGATAAAAATAAATCAAGAAACGATATTACCTACTTCGTTTTTTTTTCCATACTATAAATGATGTTATATTGCTCATAATATATTATTAAGGCCATTATAACTCTATAAAATTCAAAAATTCACCATCGCCATTGAAACCGTTAAATTAGAAATGTAACAAAAATTAGTCAAATTAATTAAGTAGGTACTTCGTTGTTTTTTTTTTGAGAGATTGACACATGATTTACCGATCACTTAAAAAGAAAAATACTAAAATATCAAAAAATACTATCCCCTTATAAATATATTAAGTTAGAGCAGAAGCGTAAACTTTAGTAAATGTCGTACTTAAATGACTTGCGAGTCAATAATATACCAATTAAATACAAAAAAGTGCCGCCATTCCTAGCAACTCTGTGCCTACATTTAATAAAGTATGCATACAATTGCTTCAATACATTAATTAAAATAATATATCGAAAAAAAAATATATAACACACCTAACAATTTGCTCCAGTTGCTACAATTCTTTTCATTTAATTTAACGTTCATCTAGTAACGGCACCAGAAAGAGAGGGCGACCACGGAAGACGTGGCATGACCAGATTAACCAGATACTGGAAGATGGTCCTGTTAGAAGCCTGAACAACCGTCGAGCTTGCATGCAAAGATGTATGAATGTAGACGAAGCGAAAGTTGTATGTCAGGACAGAAGAGTATGGCGCTCTATCCTCTCTGCCTACCCCCGCGGTGAAACGGCGTGATGGTAAGTAAGTAAGTAAGTCATCTAGTAACAAGTGTTCATTGGAATTGAGGCGTTTTTGTTCGATGTGAAAATGCACGCTTCTGCTAATAAAAGTTTTTATGTCATGGTACGTGATTGACGACGTTTACTCGTCAACTAAGTATGCAAATTACTAGCAAACGACTAATATGCGCGTGTATTTACTGTAGCACATCTGTTACACATTGCGCTACTAAAATTTCAGAAAGAATTGCCTTTTAAATCGCAACACAAAATGTGTTTTACATTCTACCACCACCATACATCACACGTTGCGAGTTGTAAAACTCGCGCGACTGTCGTTCGACATCAATGGCCGCTTTCTAAATGCGCGCTTAAAAATATGTAAATTAATTTACGATCGATTTCGACGTGTTCAACGAACGGCTCGGTGTCAATTTGCATCCGAGCGAAAAGATTTACGACGAAAACACCGCCGAACCGACCGGCCGAAAGACGCGGGCCGCCATGTTTGTTGTGGAAAAAAATGCACGTTTTTCATTGGCCCGCTCGCCGACGCCGCGCCGCGCGCCCGCCAGACCGCCTGTCGCCGCGGCCGGCGCGCGGAGGCGGTTTTCTCGCTTGGCGGGAAAAGTCCCGCCAAGTCGCGCAAATATTTTTATTTTGCGCGGGTGACGCCGTCTTTCGAAAACGCCCGACATTGTTGCGAGACCGACATTGGCGGCCGGCCCTGGGAGAGTTTTGGATTTGGATGTTGAAAGATGTATTCTAGTCGATCGGACGATAATGTGTTATTTAATCTGAAATCTACTCTACAGATTGAATGACGTATTTTTGTAACTTGTAACTTATTTTTGACAAAAAATAAGTTACAATACTGTATAATCTATGTACTATATAATAAAATACTAAGTTACAGGATATATTATACTTGTCCTGAAGAAGGTCGAGACCAACCGAAACAAATGTATACACAGGGGATGTATATAAGCGCTTTATACAGGGTGTCTCATAGCTAGTAGCAAAAACTTTATAGGTGGATTCCTGCCTTGATAATGAGTCGAAAGTATTCAAGCAACCACAACCTGATATCAATAGTTATGGAGATATGCAATAAATATATTTTTAAATGAATCGAAAATATTAAAAGAAAATACAAACCCTCATGTCGTTTATCTCCGTAACTGTCGACATTTCAACGAAAGTGTAACGAATATTTTTTTCAAGCAACCATGACATTGAACATTTTCGACTGATTATCAAGGCAGGAATTCACCTGAAAAGTTTTTGCTACTAGCTATGAGACATCCTGTATATACCAATAAAGTGGTTTAAGACTAAGTGCTTTATATTATTTTAAATTTAATATTATTTTTGACATTTCTCTTGTCATATAATAGAACTTCTTTCTTGTGATTCGAGTATGCATTTACTATATATTTACGTATTTATATGGCACGAAGTAAAAAACAACTAATGTCTAATGACAATAATCTATACAAAAACAAAACATTTTTTAGACATGAGAATTTTCTAAAAATTAATTAGATGGTACCTAAAGGACCTCTCCTTCATAAAGACAAGAAAATTTAACAAATGAGTTATTTTTAGTTGGTCTAATATTTCGCACGTATTCGATATAATTATTTTTTTATATACAGAATGTCCCGTGGTTAGTAGCAAAACTTCGGAAGAGTTTTATTTATTCAATTTGGAATATAAATACTCTTTACACTTTTTTTAAATTTTTAATTTTTTTTATTTATTTTTTATTTTATTTATTAGAGACACTAACAGGATAATAGGTACATGATACTCTGATAATAAACATTATAGTGAAGACTATGCCCATTATCCCAATTACAAGTGTCTTCGGCACGCTCTAGTAACATGTATTTTTGCAATTAATTATATTTTACATGTACATTTATGTGTATTGTATATTTTGTGTTTGAATGTAGTGCGATTAGTATTTAATGAATGAATGATTTAATGGATCTATAGGTTCATGTCATCGTTTAGAAAATGGATGTTGTGTATGAGTGAGCTTTTGAACGAAGATAAGGTGTCTGCAAGAATATCAGCATCAATGTGAGGGTCAGCACAATACAAATTATATTATTACTTTGGGTGAAATGTTGATAGTATGGAGACAAGCGACATGAGGGTTTATATATATATTTTTTTAATATTTCCGACTTATTTTCCGTAAAGAGAAACTAGAACTGCCTGGGAGCAATAAAAGTAAATTGTCACATTACAAATAATATAATTATAATAAAAGTAGTTTTAAACAACGGAAAGATACAACAAAACGCATCAACAATGAGCATGAATGAGAAGATTTATGAATGTGGTGAGTCAGGGTAGTACAGCAGCTCTATACCCTCGATGCCCACCCTCGCGGGGAAATAGCGTGATTATAAACAATGAAAATAGACCATGAATCATACTTTTTTTAACCGTCATTACGTCACTATCTTTGAGACAAACCCAGTCAGTGGAGCTTGGATGCAGACCTCCAATTTTTTATAGTTTAAATTGTGATAATGAAAAGAAACCACGAACGATAACTGCATATTTGGAATATAAAATCACATTTCGGATTTAAAATCATGACTTGAGCGAATAAAATAAAATCTAGAATAATAATTTGATATTTGCCAAGCGTTTCAACCGCCACAGCGTCGCAAATCTCAAACACTTCGAAAGTGCAGATATAATTCAAATCGTAGTCATGCGTGAAATTAGCATTCTTCAAATATACCTTATCTCGAATTCGTATCCTACAAAAATACAATCGCGAAGGTCACCCACAGAGCTATCGACGAATATATAGAAGCACATTCAGTGAGTATTTCTAGATGGCTGCAAAAAACTATGTCTTAGAAGCATGTATTGTACCCCTGCGTAGAATGTGATTTTCCCTATATGTATAATATATACATATAGGGAAAATCACATTATATATGTTCTTCATTGATTGTCTAACAAAGATATAAAATACCCACAAAAACAAAATTATAATAAGTACATAAATGTTCGCAAATTTCCATAAGCTATTTTTATAATTGTGGAGAGCCTACGAAAAAGCGAATCTTTCTGAATCAAGATAGAAACATATTCTTATAATTGTTTCTTCCAAAAAAGCGAAATGATTTTGTGGTGACTTTATTAACATAATTAACAAAAATATGCTTTATATAAATAAAAAAAGTATATTTTCATAAATTATATCTTATGATTGTTTTAATTAATAAATTATTCATATTAAAGGAAACACATTCTTATTGTGATGTTGCAATTTCAGAACATATTTCTGTGAATTATTAAACAATTTTTATTAATCAATTAGAAAAGACATACAGGAAAAATCAAATTAACGAAAAAATATTTTAAATGCCGCCGGGACTCGAACCACGGAAATGTTTATCAATTAAAAAAAGAAACTACATATTTTCTATAAAATTATTTTTTATAAAATTTTCGTCAACTTACCAGAGTGCCGTGGCGAATTGCATAACGCGCCATTCCCGGATAGAATTGGAGGTCCGTGGTTCGAGTCCCGGCGGCATTTAAAATATTTTTTCGTTAATTTTATTTTTTCTATATGTCTATTCTAATTTATTAATAAATTTTTTTTAATAAATTATTCATTTAAAAAATCATCGCAACAAAAATTATATTCTCATGTGACAAATTGGCACGGAAGCCAATTGAGGGCGCAGGTAAGCCGGTACACAGGTAGTGCTCGCTTAGCAAAACGAGGGGTATTAGGATTATATATCAGCGCTTCAAAAATCTATTTGATATGATGGTGAAAATACAATAAATTGAGATTAAATTTTTTTAAATATACTTTTTTCCATCGTAAACGGCTTGCGTAATAGTAATATTATTAAGTAATAATAATATTAAGTGAGTAAAGAGAAGCTTAGTGCTCTAGCGGTCAGCACAAGCATTTAGCTAGGTGTATAAATATTCTTCTGACACGTATGACGTGTAAGACGTGTGTGTAGTGAAGTTTAACAATGATTATGTATGGTCTAAACAAGTGTGTTTAATAGTGCTATTTGCGCAAAGGCTGTTGAATATTTGTCGAGTGGATATTATTTAGCGCGAGTAAGTAGTGGACGCGCAAAAGTTTGCCTAACACATTTTTATAGAACGAAAATATTTACTAAACGACAGAAGTTACAAAACCGCGCTCGAGGCTACGCTCGGCGGCGTTCTGTTTATCATCAGTGGGTCAATAAATGTGTTTAATTATAGACTGGAGATAGATTTTATAGCTGTAAAAACAGCGGTGTTGTGTTAATGTGTGGGCTCCTGCATTGGACGAAGACCTGCCGGTCCTGTGCTTCCCTACCCGGATATCCAAATGTATTTTTTTTATATCGTCTCTTTCCCTGTTAAGGGGGTGTCTGTTTGACCTTACCCATCCACTGCCGCCACCGCGAAATTCGTCTACTATGTATTATTTTCTTCTTTTGTTATTACCTTTTCTTTGTTCTTGTATTATTTTTGTATTATTTTGTATTATTTCGTATTATTTTGTATTATTATTTTTCTTATTTTGTTATTTTACCTTTTCTTTGTTCTTGAATTTATTTATGTATTTTTTTATGCAATAAAGACGTATCTAATGGTGTCGGTCTGTGAATGGTTTTGTTTTTGCGGCCGTGCCGCCTCGCACCGGTTTATACGACCCGTGCGGGGCAGCACGGTCTTGCATTGTAGCTAAAAAAATGTCAACCTGGAGACGAATGAGAAGGACCGATATGGGAGCTTTTGCTCATAAAACGGTCCTGGGTAAGCGGTGGGTACCATTCATTCACAGCTGTAAAAACAGGGTGGGGTATAATTTTTTTTTATATTAACATTTCGTAAGTTTGTTAATATTGCGTTTGGATATCAACTAATATTTTACATTTTACAGTACAATTTTTTTACTAGGTACATTCTATAATTAATTATGTACCAATAATTATTAATATTCACATTTACATACCCATAATCTATAATAGAGTGATAGTCTTACAATGTATAATCTATGCATAATCTACATTAAATCTATAATAATATAATAAATACACTCTTACAATAAATGTAATATTTATTTTTAAATACATTCAGCTTACTTTCACTCTTCATATTTTCTTGCACATTTTTAATCCTCTGTATATTAAAATATTTCGTGAAACAAACCTAATTTTATTTTTATCGCTTATTCTACCACTGTTTTTTGTGTTATAATTGTATGTATATGTATATAAAAGAAGTAGATATAAACAAATAATATAATCAATGTTTTTTAAAAATGTCAATCTACAATGTTGCTGAATCAATTGAAAAAATAATATTTTGATATTTCCTATTTAAAAATTTTGTGTACAAACACGAAAACGTTATATATACAAAAAAAATATTATTTCAATCCGATTACGTCGAATAATTTAATAAGTCGGATAGTCACTTTACAATTTTCACACAAAAAGAGAGCAAATCAGTTTAAAAATCTTCAAAAGCTGATTTCCCACTTCGGGAAACGACCCGACTAAATAAAATTGCGTGCAAAGTGTGCTACGGTTTGTATGACACCATCGACAATCGCGCGATTGACACCGACTCCGGTGCGAAACCAGCAATAACCCAATGTGATCTACTAATCCAGCGGAGCAGTAAATCGTTTTAAAACTCTTGTTGTACATACTATAAAGCCATGTATTCACTAGGGGACAAATTGTCCCTCAACAGCACGCGCGGCATAGAGTCTACGTGACGTTGCAACGTCGTGCACTGTTCCGCGACATCGCGCACAACATAGCGCGGCATTTCTACGTGCCGTGGCAACGTTGCCATGCGCACGGTACCCGAGCGAGCTCACTGCAACATTACGGGGAGCGTCAGTACCACGTGGTATGTTTACAAGTGAATACCCATGCGCTGTATCTGTCAAGATGACAGTGTGGGGAAACGAAATTGTTCTTGAACTCATCGAGCTGTATCGATCGAAGATCGCATAGAATATACGTCCTTCTTTCTCTTTGCAGTAAATAATTTTGCATTCTCCTCTTTTTTCTCCTCTTACGTTTCGATAAACTCATTACGCAGAAGTCATCATAACCTCACAGGGCGGCATTTCCGCGACGTGTGGAAAACAATAATTATTTGCAAAAGGACCTTGTTTTTAATAATATTCAATTTACTACAGTAAAACCTCGTTAATTTGAAATTGCGACCCAAAAAAACATTTCGAATTGCGCGGAACCCCGTTTTCGCCAAATGTGATACCGCAGCTGTCAACATAACCTCATCGGGTGACATTTCCGCGACAAGATATGCGAGTCCCGGTGTGTACACGTCAAATGACCGCGTCATTGTCCCCGAAACATGAGCGTAGATGTTGATGCGACATGCCGAGCGGAATGCTTCGCGATTTGTCCCCTAGTGAATACATGGCTTAATATACATTCTCATTATATACCGCCGCGGTTACGGGTACCTACGTGTTACGTGACGTTGAGTGCGGACGAGCCTTTCTATCTAGTTACGTGAACGCGGCGGTTAAGGAGAGGGACGGCAGATGCTCGCGGTAAAAGGACGACGCTTCCACCTTTGTCAAAGGAAAGTCGATTGTGTATTCCGCCCGCGCACAGCCGAGAGATAAGAACTGATGATATTAGCAATAGAAACACGATCGCACGCGTGCTGAGTAACCCCCGTCTGCTGTCGAAGGTGTTTTTATTATATCACATCCAGTCTCTGTGACAGTGGTTTTAGACTATCACGCTGGGAGCACTTCTAATCCGGGAGTAACGCGATAGGGGCGGCGATAAAAATTATTGGTTTCTATTTAATGCGAATCTTCAGTCCGATTGAACCAAATCGTCACTTATGTCTCTCCGTTAAGTTAAATAAGTAGCCTAGTATTTACATAAAGCACAGTACTAATTTTAAATCGTTAATGGGGTGTTAGTTGTTCTGTACAAGATTTCTCGTAGCGAGTAGCGAAAACTTTGGAGAAGTCTTTAGACTTTTTAACATTGAATGTGAAAAATTTATTCGCTTTTAATACGTCAAAGAAAATGATTAAAATCTTGCAGAAATTTGAATAAAAAAGATTTTTCATTATTTTATTTGACTTGTATTAAAGAATGATTTTTTAATATTCCATGCAGAAATATTGAAAAAAAAAATGCAAAACTTTTTGTCGTTTATCTCAGTATCTGTCGACATTTCACGCAAAGTAAAGATTATTTTCTATTACAAATTAAATGAAGAAGACTCACACGAAGCTTTTGCTACTAAAGGTCGACCACAATCAAAAGACCATTCCCTTGCTTTGTCCGGTAAGAAGAAAGTGGGGGAAAAGTTGCCTGCCAAGCCCGTATTACAAGCCTCAATATGATATTCCAAATAAATATATATATTTTAGTTTGAAAAATGTTTACTTACTAGATAAACTTATTTTGTGTTCATTTTTTGCATCGTAACAACACACATATTTTTTACGCATATTCTTTTCAATGCGGTCTAGCTATAGCTACGACATACCCCGCATAATCCTACATTTTTGAAGTGTTGTAATTCAGTAAGTTAGTTTTTAAAAATAAATTTTAGAATCATTTTTATTTCACGTTTACGAGCCGAAAAGCTACATATAAATTAATTAATATGTCAAAGATTATGTTTTCTATGCAAGGTGTACATCTATTTACTTTAGAATCGAAGAGCAAATTTAATTGTTAGTGAGCTACTATTACCGACGATCAGTTAACGTTAACGATTAACGGCTACTACTATCGACGATTAGTTAACGTTAACGATTAAGCACAATCGACCAATTCTGTTTCTGCGCGGGTCCCTGAACACCATTTTTATATCCGCCCACGTGATGACAGCGGAGACAATAAACATTTCCTCTATAACTTCAGGGTTAAAAGCCATAGTTTACATTATTATTAGGCGAGCGAGGTAACCTACTTTGTCCTTACCAACGTTTCGAGATGTCTCTGCAATGTACGTTTTTTATGGCTTTGTCTCGAAGACTCGAAGAGGAATATAAAAATTTGCTCAAGGCCATCTAAAAAAAAAAATTATAGATACCATTTTAATAGTTGAATTAATTCGTTTTTCCCACCTACGTCCTGATGAGGAATAAAAATCAGTCGCGATTGAAAATTCTATAGTTTTGACATTCTGTGTATCAAGGTGGCATTTGTTGTAGGTATTCCGATTTTTTTTAAATTTTTTTAGTACGCATTGGTTGTTCAGAGCAGGGCTCGGCAAAATGCGTGCGGTCCGCGGGCCAAATCCGGCCGCCGACTGTTTCTAATCCGCTACGCAGGTTAGGTTAGGTTAGGTTAATTACGCGCTATAACGAAAATTACCTTAAAATAACAGGGGAAAATAACGCTTCTATGTGATCAATTCTATCGTAAAGTTAGACCATTTTCCATGCTGAAAAAGTTTCAAATATTAGCGAAATATCATTCTCCAAAAAAAAATCGCGGCGGATATATTTTCTTAACTTAAACTGCAACACATATTATAATTCGGATTTTGATGCAAGTGCAAGACATTTCCTGCTTTCAGCAAATGAAGAACCGTTTTAGTAGAATAGGCACGATGGCAGATTTTGAAATAACTTTCTATAATATAGGTACGCGTCTACTATTACCGAAAATAACATTGTTTCAATAATAAACTGAGTGAAACAAATAATCGCACTTTCATGTACCCATTTTTAATTTCGCGCCAAATGCCCGCAGGTATCATGGCATCTACGCGACGTCAAGCCTAAGTAAACATTGCATTGTGTCTACGACAACAGTTCGAGAGACGCAGTGATGGTTACTTAGGCGTGACGTCATTCGCTCTGGTCTGTGTTTCAGATAAAATGGCCGATTGCAGACTTTTATACTTTCACTTTATTTAAAATCTTATTACTTAATCTCAATGTGTGTAATTTTTAGAATCCTTTCAAAATATTTTCTATACTAAAATCACTTAATCTTTCATTATTTAATACTGTCATAATGCCCATTACACCCATGTAAATATTTTCGAGTTAAGGTACAGATAGACATGCTTATTACTGGCATGCTCATTAGCATGCCCAAAACTAGCATGCCCTAACAACTGTACACACTTGCTCATTAGCTTGTTTTGTATGCTTATTTTAAGCATGCTCAAAGCTAACAATCAAACACACATGCTTATTAGAGGCATGCTCTTTTCATAGAATAGAGAGGAACTCTAGTTCAAAATTGTAACTGCAAACTGAAATAGAAAATTCAAGTGAACCAATAAATCAAAATAAATTTGATTTTACTTTTTATAATTTTTATTGTAAGATTTGAATCATTCATGTCTTTTAATAAAGTTGTGATGGTCGACATAGAGATAGATTTAATAAATTTAGAAAATCTTAAAATAATAATATTCAAAAAAGTAAAGTATGGACATCAAAAAATATATTTCTTCTGTTTGGAATCGTTTAAAAGTAAAAGCCTGATATATTTCTTCTTAAGATTCTATGTATTACAAGAGGCTAACAAAATATTGAATATTCAGCTATACAAGTAATATTTCTTAGATCTTTATTATACCATAGATATAATTCTGTGTTAAATTAATATCGTTTGCCAATCCTAATAGACTCGACCTTGTAAGTAGGTGCGAACGAGCCTTTATTATTTATGAATAGGAACAGCAAGTCTCGCGTGTAGCGAGTGCTTTACCATTATCTTAACGAAACGGACCAATCACAGGCGCGCTTTGCCTTCGACGGGTTGAGCCGGAGGCGACCGTCCTGTTGACTGAATCCGGCCAATGGCGAGCGCCGGCGGTGAGGTCATCGCTCATAGGATGAGTCACTGCACTAGCGTGGATTTCGAAGATATGGTGCAATCGAGAGTATAAAAGGAGCGAACACGATATACTCAGCCCCTTCAGTTCGAGACCAGACTTGCGAGCGGGAGCGCTGCCCAACAGACTACCGACGGAGCCCTGAGTTCCAGAACAGCATTTGCGGACGGAGTTGCTGCCCGGACTTATGGAGGAATCTACCATTCATCAGTAGCAGAGAGGATCATACCGCCACTGTGTAACAGCTAAGGAACACATTTATATTATCTATCGATTAATTATTTTCACTATCGAAATGTATTTATTTTGGGAATATTTGAGTTCGGAATAATTGTGTGATTAAATATCACGATTGCTTGTGTGATATTGGTTCAAATTGTACAAGGATTCCGTTCCAAACGGGTGTATTTTTATGCAAAGCGAATTTCATACCGTTTATGCTAAAATTTGAATACACGGATTTCTATATGAATTACTTAGTAGCATTATAATAATTACTGTATTGCAAAGTATTGCGCAATCCGGTCTTCAGTTAACTCTTTATGATTTGAGTACCTCGGTACATCTAGCTTAACAAGTAGCTTCAGAATGACGAGTAAAGGACAGAATGGGGAGGTCTAACTAAAGATTGGGGATATCTGGTTTGTGTTAGCCTAGCTGGCTGAGGGGTGGATGATTGCCGGCACTTGGGCGTGGAACCCGCACAAGCCCCTGCAGGGCCCCTTAAAGGCGGGGTCCTCCTTGTTGCTCGGGGTCGTCAATAAACCGACCACCTAACCTCATCTGGCGCAAACTACTTAAACCAACAAAAAGGTTCCCTATGTCTTTGGAAGGATTTCCATGCTTGAATGCTGTAAAACCTTGATAGAAAACGTTAACTTCTATTTCGTCCTCTGTAAGAAAGACAGGGCCAGAATAAATATAAAAATCATTCACTCATATGGAATAGCTGGGATATTATAAATATGTTACTAACACTCTAACATTTGTCCAAAGTAAATGTTGCAAGATGCAGAATCGTGGGACGCCGCTCTGAAAAGGCATAATGAGATTGCACAATAATTTGTAACATCGCTGACTATGCCCGCAAAGGAGGCTAATGTCGTCATCAATTCGTACCAAAAGAGTACATGATTCTTCAAACACCGGCCTAAAAGAAAGGCGCCTCAAGACAACACACATCATCAGAAACTCGTACCAAAAGAGTACGTACATCTCAATCATAAGCCTAAAAGAGAGGCGTCACAGGATCACATCTCGTAAAGAAGAGATAGAGTCTCGGGATGCAGTAAGTTCCGGAGGAACAAGGGGGGCCGTTTAGTCACTTAGGAAGTCGGCCACCGGGTTTAGGCGGGCGCGGAGCCTCTACCCCTCTCAGCAGAGATGCTGAGGGTTTAAAAAACCAAAATTAGCATTCAAAGAAACTATTATTTCATATAAACTCACGGGCTGTTGTAGAATCCTTTCGAACAAACCATCCCCGAGACCTTATCTATTTATTCATAAAGAAGTTTCGCTTCAAAAATGTCTTATTTCGTAGATAGAAAATAAATGTATTATTTTCCCATGGAATTAATATGAACAGGTTCATGCACGTCTAGAACGAAACCATTCAAGGTAAGAATTTGCTAATACAAAGTGTTTATAATTATTAATTTCAGTGTTATTTAATATGTGTGAATTTTTCCCTTTGCGCCGTTCGAACGATTTTACTGGTTTGTCTCAAATCGAAAAGGTTTTATTTCTAATACACGAATTCTTCTGGTGAACGTATTTTATTGTAACATAAATGTATAGATTATTAGGTTCGTTAGATGTTTTTATTACGTAATATTATGCAATTGTTTCCACACTGCTCCTATAAAAGAATTTGAAGTTATTACGATACACAACGGGGTCCTTCATCCATTAGACGAATCATGTGCCAATTCAACGACGTATTACGAATAGTATATATTGTATTTATCAAGATTTAGTCGCATTTATTATTCCTAGTGAGGTTTTTAGTATTGGTTCCAGGCGCCATTATGAGGCGGAAATAGTTCATATTCATAGCCCGACTGCAATAGGTATTTTTGTCGCGTAAGAGGTAGCACTTTTAGAAATATAACTATGTTTTATGTTTAGTCCCTGACGGACAGGATGGTATAGCTGTGGCTATTTAGGTAATATACTTAGTAAATGCAAAGGGCATTAGGTATTTTCAATATAGTATGCGAACCCAAGATGTTAGAAATATTTTAGTTCCTATAATTTCATTGAATATTTGCTGCAGAGTGGTGTTTGATGAGAGAAGTAGTTGATATTCCATTCAAAGCAAAAGTTTTAGTCAATATCTTTATAGGTAATATTCAACAGCAAATTAGAAATATTTTCAGTTAATACGTATTTTTAGTTAATTTATCGTATAGAACAATTTCTGATAGTATAGAACATTATTTCATATGAAAAGTTGAATTTTAGTAGTAGTAATATTTCTGTATTGAATATTTAACTTTTAACAACTGTATCGCTACATCATATGGTTGAAGTCGACCGGTTGCATCCTGCCGCTCGATCGCGCGCGCTCACATATAAGAATAATGAAATATTTGATAATCCAATATATTGTATTTTGAACGCGACGGTTTACTACTTACTAACCTTCATTATTTAGTAGGACCCACATTAGGGTCATCTTACATCGTTAGCCGTGAAAAGAATATGATTTACATTGATTTGCAATGGAATGATTTGTATTATAGATTTGCTTCGCCTTATATATTCAACACACACCCCATGGGATGTCTACCTCTGGTGCCGGACCAGGAGCTATACTAAATTATTATTAAATGTATCAAGGCCCCTCTATCTACTATCTACCTGGATCATCACAAAGTTTCATAAACATTTTTTCATGCTATATTATTTTTACATAGCGGTGACCGAGTATTCCACAGACATTCGTGATTCCTATAATAAGTCACGAAAAGTAATGTCTTATCATCTCCCCAACGCGCCATAGTTGTTTCATCTGTCGCGGACTGAGAAGATCGCATTTTGATAATCGATACTAGCCGCGAATGACAAAAGCATGCTCATAATAAGCAATCCTGTTCACACATGCTCATAAGATACCCCTTCTCATGGCGAATGACATTAGCATGCTCATAAATCAACCGACGATTGATTTTTGAGCATGCCACTAATGAGCATGCTCATTACTAGCAATGTGCTACACACACATGCCACTAATAAGCAAGGGCTAAAGAAAAACAATACTGCGCATGCTCAGGTGCCACTGATACGCATGAGTATCAGTACCTTAAGATCCCTGGCCCGCCGAGCCTAAAAATGTCGCGATCTGGCCCTTTCCAAAAGAGGCTTGCAGAGCCCTGGTTTAGAGTAGGTACCGCGATGGTGAGCAGATCTCCGTGCGACGTGAACCCCGCTGACGGGATGAGCTGGAGTAGTTTTCCACGCAACACGACCCCGGCAGAACCGGACTCCCGGCCGTAACCCGACACTTTTCCGCGTGACGTCATTCGCTGACGGCAGAGCGTCCATCGAGCGCAAAAAGTAACATTATCGTACGTAAACAAAAGCCCGCATGATGTCCGACGTTTATTGTTGGTAAATTTTAAAGAAAACCGATCGATAACCGGAGCAAGTTAGTGTAAAATTATTTATTTTTTAAATTAAATACGAATTAAGTGGATAAATGAACTTTTTTTCAGATACGTTTTTCAAATAGCAGAACTAACGTTTAGATTTATATAACTTTTAGACTTATAAAGATTTATTGTAAAATTATAATTTGAATCTGAATTTAAGGCTCTTTTCGTCATCATATTATTATTATATCATTGTGCTAGTATTATGAATTGAAATTCGTAAACATAAGTACATTTTGAAAGTACATAATATAGAAAGCCAAATGCGTGTTAGTGGTTATTTCGAACTTTACAGGAGAGCGAAATAATGTTTTGTCAATCTGATAGTGTCAATATTTCTTTTATTATAAAACGACTTCCATATGTGTCTTGGATAAACAATTATGGCAATCGTTTAATGATAAAAGAAACATTGATAAAATCATATTGACAAAATTTTATTTTTCTCTCCTGTAAAGTTCGAAATAATCCCTAACGCCCTTTTGGCTTTCAAACCTCGATATATAAATATAAATAATTAAGTTTTGTATGCCTGGCTTCATGAGTTTTGAACAACACCAACATGAGTTTTGAACAACAACACACTAGAGTGCATTTTTTCTATTATAAATAATTTAAATTCTTTTTTTTTTTTATAAAATATGCTTTTTTCATAAACTAAGAAATTATTATTTCGTTACTTAACTTACAGGAGGAAAATTCCTGTAAGTTCGCGCCTTACTTGATAATCTTTTCATGATACATGCTTTTTGAAAAATCAAAGAATTTATTATTTCACCAAATTTTCCCCAATCTATGGATCGAGTCTTATTCTTGGATAAAATTATTCAAATGTCAAAATATATGGTGATTTTTTTTGTTGACATTTTATGATTTTATATATAAGTGTAATAAATTTTTTAATACCCGTCTAATAAATTTGCTTTCATTTTTGAGGTCAGGGCACTCAACTATACTGGGATATTTTTGCTTAAAAAAACGTGAAGAAAGCCATACTCTTTAGTTATAACGATGGGAGAAGACAGGATGAAATGGTGGATGGATCTATATAAGATTAGAATATGGTATGGTGTATACAGGAATATGTACCAGCAGACGATACGGAGATGGTGGTTGCCCACTTGAATCATGGGTCCGTGTCAGAGCATCCTGGCGTTTTCGGACAAGTAGAGCCGACCCCAAATAAATGGGTGTTTTATGCAGGGTGTCACGTATCTCGACGTCAAGCCGAAATCGGGTGATAGGCCAAGTCATAATAGTTATCAGAAAAATATTTAAAAATAATAATAATAATAATAATAATAAACAGTTAAAACTGGGCTAAGTATTGATTTTGAATTCTTGGTTTGGTCAGTGACAGTGACATTTTCTTCCAAGCTGGAGTAGTTGGCTTTGAATTTTGGACAAAAGTTTACAGAAGCATTATTCAGGATTACAAAATAATAAAAAAAAAAAGAAAAATAAAGATTTGTAGCAACGGGAGTGAAAAGACCGTCACAGGGTGTAGATTTTTTTGATTTTTTTTAAATGCTTGTAATTTTTAAAACACATTTTTAAAAATATTTTTCTGATCACTATTATGACTTGGCCTATCACCCGATTTCGGCTTGACGTCGAGATAGGGACACCCTGTATATACGTTATAAGGACACTTTGTCCACTGAGGGAATAATGTAATTTATCTTAATTAATGATATTAATTAAGATAAATTACAGTATAACAGACACGAAGCTACTTATATGGGAAACATGTATAGGAAGTTTGAATTGCATTGCAAAACCATATTTGAAAAAAAAAAAATTAAAAATTGTAGGTTTTAACGTCGGCCGCACACTGGATGCGTTTTAGTACGAAATTGTATACGGACGAATACGCAAGTACATTCCTGACCTTCGAAGTAGCATTGAACATCGCACACTGTACACGATTTAGTTATGCGTGTACGCACGTATAGATGCGACGTCCGACACGATCCGGATTTGTTCGGAAATTTTTGCGATTTCGTACGATGTATATTGAAAATTATGTCAATTTGACACATGACCACAAATGTTTGTGGGACCAAAGTGATTCAACTACGTGACCATCAGCGCAGATCATGGCGGAGAATCTCTAAAGAATTAAAAAACACCTTTTCGTTTAATGAAGGTGAGGTATAATTATGTAGGTACTTCGAACAAAAAAACTTTTAAATATTTCTTCGATGTTATGAGCTCTCGTTGCACTTCGATTCTCCCCAGCATTTGTGACTCTATTAGATAGATAGTCATATTTAAGTCTGCCACAAAAGAGTTTTCCAGGAGATACAGATTATTCATTTGGCAAAAACGTTATTGGAGAAAAGCGAAAAGTAACTGATCGTGACCAACGCGAGACGCAATCAATGTGCTTCTACGCCACTGCAAAAGACTAGTAGCCGATGGCAATACAACAGCAGTCAGCGGACTCGGTCGAAATAAACGCGGGGTGACACGTCTCAGCCAGTGACCTGAATAAAAACGTCGGCCCGGCAGCGCGCGACGGGCGAATACGTCAGATGGGGCAGCGAGATAATCCGTCAAAACCCGGCGCGAAAACGGGCCGAATGCAAATTTGTTCGCGAGCGCGGCCGGCAATTAGCGAAGGGAAAAACTACATTTCAAAATGAAGTGTACAACACACACACGTTCACCAGTTTGAAGACTACAAAGTGTACACTACAATTGTAGTAAAAACTACTTGAAGTGAAGTAATTGTAGTACTACGAAATGAAGTGAAGTAAATGAAGTGAAGTAAATGAAGTGAAGTAAATGAAGTGAAGTAAGTGAAGTGAAGTAATGACGATATTTTCTCCAAAGTAACATTTGGCGACCTAAAAAAAAAAAAAGGTCAATTCCAAAAAAATTTCAATCCATGGGGGGGGGGGGGTTTTCTTCGAGATTTCTTCGTTTAGCTACATCAACCATCAACTTCCCAAAAATTTCTTCATAGCTCCCAAAATTTTTCAAAACCATGGAGGGGGGGTTGTTACACTTTCCAGAGATTTCTTCGTTTAACTACATCAACTTTCCAAAAATTTCACGTAAAAAATGCACTATTTAAAGTATGTTTCTCATACTTTCGATAACTTTGAAGTGTATGTACTTTGTAGTGTTCGCTTTGAAATGAAGTATACTATTTGAAGTTTATACCTACTTTCAATAACTTTGGTGTTTGTAGTTTGTAGTGTGCACTACACATCAAAGTGTGCGAAGTGTGCACTTCAATGTAGTGTAGTACTAATTGTAGTAGTGAGTACAGAGCGGACCCATCACTACCGGCACAATTACCATCGCACACACGCACACGCACGCACCGGGTATCACGGGTGTCATCAGGTATGCTGTGCCGGGCGTCCTTCACATTTTGGTATTGATTACGCCCGCGGGAGTTCAGCCTTGGACCGTATCAGGTAAACAGCGAGCTCAAACTTTGTCAGCGGTGTTACGGGTACTGTTACCATCGGGAAATAATCGGCTTGGCCGGCTTCGCGCGAGTTTTGACGGTTCTTCGACATGCCCCAATTTATATTGAGTTAAGTCGATGATTCCGCACAGCGCCAGCGTTTCAAAAAATATGTACATTAAAAATAATGATAAGGGTGACCTAAAAACAGAAAAAATACACTCGAAGTATAGAAATAGTAAGTAAGCCATAGTGATTATGTGATTCTTAATGAATATTCCTTCAGGTTCGGCCTAAATCAGCATCTGACAGCATTCCAGGGTCACTTGAGTCAGTCTTAGGCTGTCATTTTTGAATATGTTATATGCAAATTCTTTTTTTTTACATCAAACAGTTTGTACACTTATGTGTACAAACTGTTTGATGTAATGTTATGTATAACTTATGTAGTACATAATTACTATTAAGACTCCTAACAAGATCAATTCCAGTAACAGGTTAATTCGGTCATGCCACGTTTTCCGCGGACGCCCTCTCTTTGTGGCGCCGTCAACACTTGCGTCATATATCTTTCTTACCATCCTTTCCTCATTCATTCGCTCGACATGTCCAAACCACCCGAGCAACCCTTTTTATTTCTATTCCCCATGCTCAGGATCAGCTTACATTTTATATTAATTTGTTTATTTTTTACTCATGTATTACTAAATGCAGGTATAAATGCAGTTTATGTATATTTTTTTTGGTTTCTTCTAAAAAATGTTCCAAAACCTTAATACAATTATTAAGAAAAACACAGAAGAATTGTGTTGCGATGCAAATTGTGCTTTTTGACATAAAATACTTGGAATTGTTTTTAATAATTCCAGGGGCGTGCAGCGGGAACATAGCAGCATGACTTTTACGTAACCAGCTATTTGGAACACAACATATATTTAGTAATATTTCTATCACAATTGTTATCGTAGCATTCATATTTTATATATCATAAAAATCTGTAGCATAAATATTTTATTTCTATTTTTTTTCAAAATACACGTTTACAAAAAAGTCATGCTTCAATGTTCCCGATGCACGCGCCTGAATAATACTGACCGAATCGTTTTCAAATAACAAAACTTCGTTTTTACTCTCCCACAAAATTATGTCAAAGGCAGTTATTTACAACCGGCACAGAAACGTAGACGGCGAACAGAAAATAAAAAAAAATCACAATAACCACGTTCTCCTTTTTTAACGCAGAGCGCCGAGTTATTAAGTAAGTTACTGAAGAACGACGGTCGCGGATAGGTTCCACCAAAATTTTAAATTACAAATTTTCCGCACAGGCGAATGTTTCCGCCGCGAGCGGTTTTCGCGCCGTCGCATCGCCGGGACAGGAAGGAATTTCCGCTCGGCATTGGGGCGCCCTGTAAAATATGTGGCGGCAAATTAACGAAACCCAGAAATGACCGCGCGCGAATAATCAGGTATTTGGTGCTGCGGCCAGGGTTGACAATAATAAAACGAGATGATGGCCCGAGTGGCGGGATGACAGATGCGCGCGGACTTCGGCCCGATTAAACCCTTTGATCTCGCGACGCGGAAGACTCGACGTGTTGACGCTTCGACGAGATGTATGTAGTATGATAATTGCATACAACACGGTTTGATTGCTCGAATAGCGGAATCGGCGCTATGTCTACGATCGATATAATTATATATTTTTTTGTTTGAGGTCGACTGGGCGGCAGGTAACACATCACCGAATCGATATCATAGTTGTGTCTGTCATTCTGTTCTAGTCAGTCTTGTCTAGGTGTGGTAGTCAGTGGGGACACCCTACTTTTAACTTTCTACACAACACTAATCCTGAAGACATTATTTTTATTGATATTGATTATTGATTTAAGAACTTTGAAATTGGTACATATGTGTACGTGTATTCATTGTCGAATTTTTATGGTATATTTAATTTTAAGTATTTAATAGCTGTCCTTTTTCCTTTTCTTCTTTTTTCTTTATTATTTTAATTATTTTTCTTTTTTTCCTTTATCTCCTTTTTATATTTTCTCTCCATGTGCCTCAATATAATATAATATGTAATTTGCAATCTATATGGCGGGCCAGGTCTTGCACTAACAACCTGGTTACGCTGGAATTATTATTATTATTGTCACCTGCATTTGCACAATTACCCAACTGCCGAAAACAGGTCATAATTTATTGCTCATTAAACTGTATTTTTTTTTATCATTATTTAATGTATGAAAACGTTCATTAATTTTTTATATATCTTTTTTATTAACTATGCTATTGCTTTGGTAATAAATAATATATACATGTTGTTACTATCCGTACAAATGATTCTTACATATATTATTTTACTTTCACTATTGCTTTTGTATTATATAATATACACTGTTTTTATTATCCACATTTTATATTTATATCCTCAATTAATTGAGTAATCTTATAGTTATGTAGTATTTTGTTTTACATCTTTATTATTTTGTTCTCACTATATTGTCAGCTGCTCATCTCGGCACAGATTCTTCCTAGCAAGATGACCGGCTCCATTTCCTATGTCATGTATCAAAATGAAGATAAATAAATAAATAAAATAAAAATATTTAGATAATAATTTTACTTACAAATTTCGTATGGCACTGCTGTTGATACAAAACAGACTTCTACTCTAAATAAATACGTCAGCGTAATTTTAAAAATGCACATATCTTATACCTGAAAAAATAATTTTCTGGTAAAATTATTGCTTCTTCTTCTTCTTATGCTCTATCCGTTGTCTATCATCCCTATATACTGCGACCCGGAGTAGCTCTACAGAACACTGGCCAAACACAGGCTTTTCAACCATGATCTTCCCCTTCTTCCGGGGTCCTGACAATCTTTCAACGCATGAAGTGAAGTTTTCGGAATTTTTACTGTTCTAATCGCTTCTTTTCTTAATTCATCCGAACCGTATTATCGTCATAGCCTTCTTGAGTACTCTCCTGTAGACCCACATCTCGGATGCTTCAAGTGTCCTTATCGGTTCTTCGGTAAGCGTCCATGTTTCCATTCCATAAAATAAAATCGAAAACATGTAGCATTTGACCATTCGTATTCGTAATCAAAGATTGATATCGTGATAGCAGAAAATCCTTTTCGCGCATATAAAGGTTGCGCGAGCTTGCTCAATGCGGCATTTGATTTCAACGGAAGCATTTAACATGGATTTAATTTACGTGGTAATGAATGACACATTGTTCAGAAAATGATTTATTGCGAACGCTTTTGAAATGCACCGATGGAGACGAATGCTAAGAATTCCTTAGACGACTATGTTTATGCAGTAAAGACTCAATTCTTGATCAATTTGATATCCAAGACTCTACGATCTGTCTAATGTGCTTCCTACTTTTATCCTTTTTCGGGTAAATTGCCCGCAGAGAGAGTGATATCCTGGGAAAAACTGGTGTAATCAATATATTTATATATGTAAAAAGAAAACCGTGTTTCCCTACCCGCCAAGTTTTCTCCACAACCAGCCACAACCACCCACCGGTGGTTATAGTTTGGTGGGGGTGGCTCTTCTAGCGTATTGTTTTGTTATGGGAAGTCCGCAAATGCTTCAGATTGTTTTGAAAATAGGCGCACTGACTGTGTCAGTGAGTTTAGAAGGTTCCGGAAAAATCTGGTCTAGAAAGTTCTGGAAGGAGAAGGTTCTAGAAAATTCCCGAAAGTTCTTTAAGATTCTAAACTGAGTGGCGGAATGTGTCGGTGTGTCTAGAAGATTCCTGTACATTTGATAAATTTCTTGAAAGTTCTGGAAGGAGAATGTTCTAGAAGGTTCAATGACGATCCAAACAGTGTACTAAAAATCTACGCGTGCGTAGTGAAAGTGTAAAAAGCCGGAGTCATGGCTTGTGGATCGACCAGATCAGAACATCCTATTGCAACGCCCCTTAAAAAGTGGAGGAGAATTATCCACGACATCAATAGGTCACGGTCTTCAATAATGAGGAAAACGATTCTCCAGTAATTCTAAGAAAAGTTCTCAGTTGGACTCGATGACGAAAAGTGAAATTTTCGTAGAATACTGACCGCGCGAGAAACCGTAAATTTATTTATCCTTTATAATATTCGATCCAAACATCTCGCATACTTTGCAGAATTAATTGTGCTTCAAATGGTACGGGTATATTATTATACATCAGTCAACTTCTAAAGGACAGCTGCGAATGCACGTGATATTTCAATGCCTCGAATTGCATTATATTGTCATTTAATCATTTTATAATTATTGCTCCTTGCTGGTTTCCTGTTTCGCTGACAAACGAGTGGGCAGGTTGAACAGCTTCGCGTCATTCGTGAGATTGTCAAGACGCTCCGCGCACCTGTGGCTCTGAATAGGAAACTAAATCCTTTTAAGCTTTACCTCGCAATGGCGTACAAATACGTCTCTATATTATTATTAATTAATGGTTTTAATTATGTAAATTTACTGTCGGCGTACGGATTATAAGATATAAATCACATCTTCCCAGGCTAAATCACAATTTGAAGGCTGAACGTTCTCAATAATACACATTCAGTTAATAAATACAAGAGTACATCAGACAAATTAAACATGTAGATGTACCACTATAACTAGGCGTGCGAGGGAGGGCGTTCCTATCGCGTAACAGAAGTTTTCAGGGTGTAAATTTATTACACAATACATAATGTACAGAAAGTCCGGTGACCGGTGTCGCATAAATACAGAAATTTGGTCGGGCAGCACTAAAGAAACCATGCAGCAATGGCGGCCGTTCTATCTGTCAAACTGTCAGACGGTAATATCGGTCCATTATTCGCTTTTTCAGCTTCGCAAAACTTTAATACTTTATTGGCAATTGTCCTTGCACCATCCCGGACTATTTAGGATGTTTTGAACATAATAATTCAGTGTATATTGGTAATCAAGATGTCACAGCTTGCGCTCAAAGACGAGAATGAACTGAATGACAGGGCGAGGGGTTACCGCCGGGTGCGGGCGGGGCGGATTTTAGTTCAAAATTCGCCGCACGCCAAGCTACGTTGGGCAAGCAATAGCCTCGGGTATATTAGCCATTGATGATACCAAGTCATATTTTTCTATTACTTCATTGAATGTTTGATTTTGAAAGATATTTTGAAAGAAGTGATTTAAGAATATAAGGGATTCATCTCGTGTCTCCTAAAACGAAGAACGTCTCGATCCGCGGTGGACCGATCGGCCTGATAAAGGAAACAGCTTGAAAAAAAGACATGAAAATCTTGTCAATTATTCTCGTCACCGCGTTTTTTTTTTGTGTAACCGCGAGTTTTGCAGTGAAGAAACTGGCCAGATGGACATAATTGCGATAAAATAAAACAATATCAATTTCGGCAGCGGTACACGTAAACAGTTAGCTGAATCATCAGATATGAACAGATCTACATCGATCAAAGGCCCGGAGACTTACAATCCGGTAAACACTGCTGAGTCTCGGTGTACAGATTTATCAATCACCTCAATGGTGTGGTTTAAACGTCTTCGGGCGCATTCATTTTAGCCGCCACGAAACGATTATTCGCAAGATAGCTTGTTTAAATACTTATTTTCGTATCTGAAATCTTGATGTGAAACAAGTGCAGAAAGCCAGATCCCGAGTAATCCGGAAAAAATAAACAGAGATGTTTTCAATGCCGGGGGCTTCATACGTAAGTGTGAAAAGAAGAAATGTAATTTGACGATAAAAAATAAAATCGTGAAAAATACAGTCAAAAACAGATGGCCTCTTAGGCTTCATCACGTGATCGTTATCTTTCTTTTTTTCCAGGGTTATTCTTCCGTGGGTGTTATCAGTCCTATGTTAAAATACAAACCATGGCAATTTATATTCATCATTTATATCCAAATATTCACTAATCGACTGTTGGTAAGTGTGTCTTTTTACCATAATTTTTAACCATTACTATAATAAAGATACCTTAAAATATTTTTAAATGCCTGCATGTACATCGGCAATGCATGTACACCGATATAATGATATAGTTAGGATTAGAATTGCTTAATGGACGTTAGTCGAAGTCGTAATTGGTTACTCAGAAAAGCTCAATGTGGTCAAAACAATTGATGCGGAATTTCAAGATGTCTCATCATGATATTTCAAAAAAGTACAAGGAAAATTTTTAGAATATATCAACATTTTGCAAATCATTAATTTAAATTACGAAATGCACGCGGTAGACAGTTCTTACTGTGTTCTGCCATAAATAATTGAGCTGTTGCGTGTGTACATCGATGGTGTAATTTTCCACGAAATAATTATAAGGACTCCCGATGCAGATACCGTTAAGTGGAAAAATGAACTAGTTTTCCCCAGATTCGTTTCGTAATAAAGAATGTGAATAAGGATAATAAACATTCGTATTAATGCACTGGCACGCAATTTGCGTTAGCTGTTTCGCCCGCTGAATGCATTGTCAACACGCAGCGTGAAAATCCCAGTGGAGTCACTAGTTGATTAGTGACCAACCACTCTTCAAAGCTACTTCCGATTCAACCACAATGAGGTGTTTTTCCTAACTGAAGTGGATCAATTACAACACCGGGTTAAATTAAAAGCGTGGTTTTGGAGGGTGTTTTTAAAATTCCAATAGTGTTCAAATATTGTCACACAGATGATGCGCTAGTATACATATCAGGAAATAATTACAAAGAAATCATTAACAAACTAAATCATGACCTTAATAAAATGTCAATATGGCTGAAAATAAATAAATTGAAATTAAATATTAACAAAACAAAAGTAATGAACATCGGAAATAAGAGAATTACCAGATGCACCAACAATAATAATTATCTATGGGGAAGGAATCAAGGAACGAACTGAAATAAAATACTTGGGAATAATTGTAGATAATAAATTAAACTGTTCATTGACACTAATTATGTAACAAAAAATAGCAAAACGAATTTCACTCTTGGAAAGAATCAGAATATATAATATATTAAAACATAATCGTGCAAAAATATATATATCGCAATAATAGTCCCCCACATCAACTACTGCAGCATTTATATATTTATAATGAAGAAGAATTGAAAAAATTAACAATACTCCAAAATAAATCACTAAGAATTACACTAAAAAGAAATCGACCCACAAGAATCAAAGTGATTTTGGAAAGCTTACAAAATATGACATTTAGACAAATATGTAATTAAATTTGATGTATTTATATTTATATATAAAATTATTAATGGACAAAATACCTTTGAATTATTAAGAAAGAAAAAAACCAACATGAAAATGACCATTGTGCAAGAAGAAAAGATGAAATAAGATTACCATTCCGAAAGAAAAAAAGATCGCAAACTTCTGTGATGTACAGTGAGATGAAAACAATATAAAAACTTTTATGAAAAAATTAAGAAAATACGTGATATTTACATTTACATATTATATATATATATATATATAACAAAACACCGAAGCAATTAGAAAATCCAACCTTTTCAACATTGTATAATGACGATAATAAAGTAAATATACGGATTACTAGAAGCCGAGCAAAACTCATTAACGGCGTCGCTTGAGAAACCACCCCTCCACAAACACCTGACGCAGAATTTTTCGAACTTTCACTTGACGGTGAGCTCCGGACCCAAACGGTTGTACGCTTTTTGGAGAAGCAGCTCGTCGACAAGGTGCCCTGAAGATGAGCAGTGAGATCTGTTCGAAACGTCGGCAGACGACTGGTCCTGACGACCACAATTTGACGCGGGTTACCCCCAAAGTAGTTAGAACTAACATATATATATATAAAAGTGTGGCTCTCCAACCTCTCTACATATCCCCGCGGGGAAACAACGTGATAGTTGGATAGTATTCGATCAACCGACGCAAAAAATGTACGAGCTCAATTTAGTATCATTATTATTAAATTAATTGAGAAAGTGGAAAACTGGTTCTGCACAAGTGTGACGCAAGAATTCTCGCCCGACAGTGCCGATTGAACACAATAGTAAAATAGCGCAGAACACAATCTTTTGCACGGGCAATCACGAGACAGCGCGAACCGAGCCGCTGTGCGTACCCGCAACGTAACCCGCGATCGGATTACGAGCGAAGACAATCCGTTGCGTGCAGTAAAATCTAAGAAGCTAAAATGAAAAAAGTAACCGACAAAAACAAGTTTTTACAATACTCCCTTTCTCATTTTCGGGTTTCGTGTCTACCATATGCGTCGGAATCTCCATACAACTTACTGAGTTGTATGAAAAAACCATTAAAAATTTGAAAAATCCAAAATTATACTATATATATTTTTTTTTTACGAAAATTTGACAGATCTTCCTGATTCAGCCACGAGTCTACTTGCAAAGTTTCAGCTCGATTGGATCACGGACATAGTGTTAAAAATCGATCCAAAGTTTTTTCGTCAGACAAGCAGACGCCATGAGTTTAAAGAAAGGAAGTAAAAATGGTGATATCTGGAAAAAGTTATATTTTAAACTTAGTGCGGCATTTGTCCAGAAAATATTTAAATGAGCAAATCACAAGTGACCCATCTCTGAGATGAAACATAAACTTAAAACAATAATTTTTCCGAATTTGCAAACAACCTCACAGAAAATAATCATAAATTTGACTTAAAAAAAGCGGTGAATAATATAGCACAGTTAAATAACCAAATCAATTTTCTATACAGCCCTTTGTTCAATTTAACTTTCACAAAAGATTTGGTAACATCCACTTTAGGCCCCGCCCCATCTCACTCACTCTCCCTCGTAGATTCCTGATCGTTCTGTAGGCAAGTTAGTGCATGCTTGTCTTTGACAAGATTAACACGCATGTGATGAATATCGGTGAAAGGTTAACAATACTATGGTTTTGGTGTATAGTGTTGTGAACATCGTAGTGTAGTGTTGGTCCCGACGAAGAGACGGGTAAGTCTCGAAACCGGCAGATCTAAAATATGGTAGTGGTTTATACTAATTTAACTAACACTCTGAAACATAAACAACAGAAACGTATGAAGCGCTGGATGAGATTAGATGCCAACGGATTCTGGACCAATTATTAATTCTAATTATTATTAAAAATATATTACTTTATTTATCATCAGAAAACTGCATTGCTTTTGAATGGCTTCCACGCTTTTGAATGCGCATTTGTAAATGCAAACCAGCATGTGCACCGTTCCCAGGTGGTTCTCAGAATAACTTAAGTACTTCTAGAATAGTACTGTGTTATTTATTTGGTTCGAAATTCGAAGGTCGGAATTGCAGGAGGTCAATTCAAGGTGTGTGTATGTGCTCGAAATATTTTCGAAAACCACAAAGTCAAACATTTGTGCATTTTATATTTTAATGTCGACGATATTCACAAATGTATGAACGTTGTGCATTATACGCTTGGAAAACAATTTATAATACACACCACGAAATTAGTATTAGACATCATAGGGCGAGTAGAACGCCAAGAACGATGACAGGATGGTAATGAAGATAGATGTGTATAGGAAGCAGCAGATAAATCATAAAAAGTGTATTGTGTATTGTTAAAAAATTTGTTAATCTTGAACTCATTCCTAAACGGTATCTAATTGATTTGCGACAGATTTTGTTCAGAATATTATTTACAATTTATTTTATCGTTATGACATTATTTATTATTAATTTATCATAAAAAAGTGTATTGTTTAATTAGATCGTATTCAAAATGTTCATAAAATATTTATACTCACTCTAGGACCATCTATTAGGGTCAATAATGACCTGTTGACGGTCTGTTGGTTACCAACAAAATAAAATAAAATTAGAAAAGGTAAGGTGGCCCTGCTAGGATAATGAAAGAGCAAGGCAAAGTGACATAAAAAACAAGTGCAGAAGGAAATAGAAAAAAGCGGGGAAACGGTTTGATGGTAAATTATTAGTTTTTGTCTAGACCAGAACTACACAAAGACGATGAGCAGCTTGCATGATGTTTATTCCGTCTTTGTTATTAGCTATTACTTATTACTTAACAGTGTTCATAGAAACCAACATCTTCATGAGAATTGAAATATGACTAAGTGTGCCTTTGATTTTATTCCAAGTGCCGATGATGAATTCTTTATAAAATGTAAAAATTGAAATTGACAGATAAATAATAATTTGACATGATTTTTACCTGCCAATTAGCAGTACGAAAATCCACCTACAGGAGGTTGATTAGAATGCGAACTCTGTTAAACCTAGCAAGGAGAGAGAGGACCGCATGGACCACAAGAGGAAATAATTTAAGTGACATATTTACCATCGACTATCCTACTTTCGAATGTCCATCTGTCTGTTCGTAACTCGCTGGAAATAGGCTGGAATTACAACAACAACAACAACAACACTGATGATGACTAGCCGCAAATGAGGCCCAGGCGCCAGAGTGTGACACGTCAATCAGAGCGCGGCCCAAGCTACGTGCAAAGATCGTTATTAATATGTACGTATAATATCCTAAATAACAAACATATGTTATAATGCAAAAAAAAAAAGTCAAATAAATCGTAATGTAAAATGTGCGTACGGTTACCCCACTCGACTCCACATCTCGCAACACTTTTAAATATCGCTTAGAATAATGCAAGTGAAAGTTGACCATGCATATTATTTATCAACTAGCGTAATATTGCAGTCGAGTTGCGCGTTGCGTCGCCACATAATTTCAAACGGCACGCAAAATTAGACGAACGAGAGGGAGGGATTCAGAGCACTGCGTCACAGTTTCGGGCCGGAAACAATAGCCGCGGGATAAAAATGCACGCAGCGCGATCGCTGGCTGCGCGGCGACACATAAAACAATGCAGTTGGATGCTGTGCATGCAGATGCTCGCCGGCCAGCAAGGCCGGGCACTCGGATGCACGGCAGCACTGGTGTTATCATTGTGGATGCAAATACTTCAACGGGCACGCGTGCAGCGGGAGCTGGCGCGTCTAATGCCGGAAGCTGGTTAGTAGACGCAATATTATTCATCACCATCGATCCGAGACACCCCGAGTCCGCCGAGAGAGACGTGCGCAAACGCGTCTAGGAAGTCGGAAATTAATCATATTTAATTAAATTAATTTATGTGCAAGGTTCCTTTGTGACAGTCACGATCCCACACCGCCGCAGAAATGAACTTTAGAACGCAAATAACAATCAAATGAATAATGATACTACGAGACGACACTGAATAACGATGGCTCTATCGCGCTGTAAGCAAAATTATGAAAACCGCTTCGTGAGACCGTTTCTTAAATATTACTCAAAATGCGACGGCAGACGTGAAAATAATCACAAAAATAGTATAACGAGGAACGCCGCTCCGCGGGCATTCGGCGACGGTGGTGTGGTGTTTTAGAAAGTAAACCAACCGTGACAGCGCTGCCATAAAAAATGATTGACGTGACGTCATCCGTTTTTTTCCCACGGAAAATGGGCAGAGATTTGTCCGAAGAGAGCCGCAGTACCTCTTTACTCGCAACTTTACATTCCACGAAGATGCGGCGGCACGAAACGCGGTTGAATATTCGACCGTCTCCCTAAACGAGCTGAGAAGATTATCTGACCTAGCGCTGTACGTCTATATATGTAGTAGATACGATGATGGAATAGATCTACTCTCGTACCCACGTAAAGATCTGCGCAGACTCTCGAAGCGCCCGCAGAAATGAGGGCAAGCGAGAGAGAATGGCCCCTGTCCAAAGGCAACAGCACGCGACATCTTATTTTGAAACGAAAACCTAGATCTGTTAACTCCGTCGCGTGGGCTGCCAATAAATGACGGACAATGACGGTAGGCGAGGTGAACGTGCATCGCAACGAAGATTCACTTCTAATTGATTGATCGATCAAACGAACATAACGGTCGAATATCTGACGAGACCAAAAATTAAATAAAACTCCACTGGTCACTCGCAAGATCGCCACCGCAACAACATCAAATTCGAACAGAAAATTGTCACCGACAGAATAATCAAGTTATTAACACAGTATACCCAGAACAGTAGGTTATCTCCGGCCTGTCGGCGAGTTATTAGCCTACTCTTGCATTGACGCTAGGGTTGTCACTTTATTTTTACTCCCTTTCTTTTAACTCGTAGCGTCTGAGATTCCGAGGCATAAGGTAGACACGAAACCCGACAATTTCTATATTTAGTATACCTAGTTTCTACACTTAAATTGCAATAACGCTGATGAACATCAACGTAGACTTTTAAAAACTCACAGTCTTTGTGATAATCAACACACCTTTTTAGTAAAGCACCACAAACATAAAAAAAGGCATATTTTTCAGGAAGCGCATTTTTTTTCTAAAGCGGCGGCTGCGAGCGCGAATGGCACCGAAGGCACGGCCCTTACTGCCGCCGCCTTGTGCCCCCATATTCTATGTCAATGTGTGCGTCACAGTGCGTGTGTACACGGCGCCGAGCACGCACGCACACATTCTAATGGGTAGCGGCCAGTTTGTATGAAGACGTATTACTGTTCTTAGTATACTGTGTTATTAATAAGTACTAGCACATAGTTAGACACACCTGTACGGGTCGGATATGTGTGGGCAATTTGTTGGAAGACGTTCGCGGCATCTCGTAAATCATTGCCAATAAATATCGCATCTCAAATGGGAAAACAAAAGACGTAAATTCTCACAATGGGCGCGACGATGAGCGCTCTGACTATGAAGCAAATCGAGAACATGCAATAAGATGCATCAATCACACGAGGTTGCACTTCTCGGGTAGATAAGTATGCTATGCATTCACCCACCACATTATTGTATCCCCTTATAATAATGAGCTACAAATCTATTTTCGATGTTTGTGGTTGGACATAATTATTAATTCTACAACAACTTTGCATTAACCACTTAACTAGTAACTCTACATCTACCGGTTTCGACACCGCTGTATCTTCATCAGGACGAACTGACGAACTATTCTAGCAAACAAATCATATTTCGAACGGGGGCGTGGGTGGCTACAGCTATGGTGGGGGTAATTGAGAAGTGGACGCCGAAATGGGGAATATGTCACGCTCCCGTTCAAAAATTGATTTGTTTGCTAGAATAGGTAATGGATAGTTAGTTTGCATAAGTCGAGTTACTAGTTAAGTGTTTACTACAAAGTTTTTAAATTTAAATAATTAGCTATAAATTTATTTAAGCATTAAAAATGTAAACTTTAATTTAAAAATATTTTTAAATTAGAGTTTATTTATTTTAAATTAAAGGATTTTTTAAATTAATTTCAAAATATTTAAAATGGTGTATTATAAATTATTACGAAATAAGAAAAGTGACTGGAGAGAAAATAAAATTAAAGCAGGAGAAAACATCGCACGAAGCTTCGAGTATTTTCGAGATCATACAAAAAGAAAGCTAGCTGATTCAAATTCTGCATTAGCGACACATGGACAAGATTATATAAATATAATTTATGGATGTTTTAATTTTTTGAACACTGACGTTATTTATTGCAAAGAACTCCATTATTTTAAATATAAAAATTAAAAAAACACAATGTTTTTTTATGAGAGTTCAATATTTTATTAGTCTCTTACAGGACGATCGTTTCGGCTGTTTAGGCCATTATCAACTGATAAACATAGCTATTATTCTTGAGTTTATATACAAATAATACAGAGGATACTAAGTATATTAAGGTTTTTCCAAAATATTTGTATATAAACTCAAGAATAATAGCTATGTTTATCAGTTGATAATGGCCTAAACAGCCGAAACGATCGTCCTGTAAGAGACTAATAAAATATTGAACTGTCATAAAAAACATTGTGTTTTTTTTTTAATTTTTATATTTAAAATAATTTATGGACTTCGCGATTCAAACGTGATTCTGAATTTGCCGGTTTGTGGTCAGCATTCACGGGGAATCCGAGTTCTTTTACAAACTGAATGGGGCACGAACGTATAGCGTGAGCAGAACACATCGTATAAATTTTCTGAATGAAATACGCAATAATTATGAAAAAGCAGATTTAGCATGCAAGACGGAAACGGATAAAACATGGCAAAAGAAAAACACCAATCACATTCAGTTATGATGAAAAGATAGAGTAATTAATGCTGTGAGGTTTGATTGAAGACAATTTTAATAATTTATTTTATTTTGGGGAAAATTAACAGCAAATCAACAATCTTAACAAATATAAAATAATGTTTTTTAAAATTATGCCAATTACAAATTTTCCACTGAATATAGTAATTTACTTTAACTTACTTTAACAGCGAGTGGAGAGGGTGGAGGGGAATGTGGGACGGGAGTAGAAGGGAAGATATAATGTACGAATTAGTTTGGGTGCGGTAGTGTAGATATTGTTTGTTTTATGTTTCTTATTGTTGAGTTGAAAATGTCAATGTGGTGATAGTTTGTGTTAAATGAATTTGTGGATCTGTACATAAAGGAGTTTTGTTTTGAGTTGGTCTTACAAAAGGGGAGATGAAAAGTAGGTGAATGTCTGTTATTGCGAGTTGGGATGTGGTAAGAAATTCGTTGAAGAAGATCCGGACTATCAACTAGATTGTGTGTTATTTTGAATAGCATCACCGCGTCAGTTATTTCTTCGACGAGATAGGGTCTGCACGTTAAAAAACTTCGCAGTCTTCATTGCTTAAATGAGATCTAAATGAACGTAGGTCTAGGTATCTTAGGAATCTGTTTTGGACGCTTTCAATTCTATTTTCGTGTACTGCATAACCTGGATTCCACACCTGAGATGCATATTCTAAAATTCTACGAACGTACGAGAAATAAAGTATCTTGAGGGTACTGAGATTTTCGAAATGCTTATATGTGCGTATGATAATACGAATACGAAATACACGCTAAATGATTCAAAATTCGGCCATTCGGGGAAACCTGTCTCGGACGAGCGATTTCTGGAAAGACCATCATTTTGATTAAGAGCCGATGCAACATGTATCAAGGATACATAAACATCCGGTCAAATAAATAAAGACGATGATTAAAGTTCTCGGTGCGAAATGAAACAATCATCTATCACCATCAATCCAATGAAGCATTCAACAGGCAAAGAATAACACGAACACGCGAGCCAAATGAATAAAACATCAAATGACCCTCGCCGATGACGGGCCCTACAACAGATTCAAAAACTCCGGCAAAAAACATACCTAATTAATTTCTAAGAAAGTTCGATACTTTAATTCAATCCGTGGCAAATCCACCATCGATACAATCTATAATTTTAGGTGATATTAATGATTTTTTCAATTGGTTGAGCAACTTTGTAGATATAAATTTTTCTTGATCTACATATATTCATTAATTATACCTACATGTTTCGGAAAACCTTTCCATCGTCAGGGTTTTTTATAAATGTCAAAATATCAAAATGAATTATTATGACCTTTGTTTTTTGGTTTTCCAAATTATTTTTAAATATTATTATTGAAATTCTTATTACACAAAATTATTAGTCTAATTTTAAAAAATTTTCCAATAATTTTGTGTAATCAAAAACATCAGCAATAATATTTAAAAATAATTTAGAAAATCAAAAAACAAAAGACATCATTCATTTCGATATTTTGACATTTATAAAACACTCTCATGATGGAAAAAAGGTTTTCCGTAACATGTAGGTGTAATTAATGAATATAAGTAGATTAAAACAAATAATATATTTTTTTAAATTAATGTCACCTATAATTATAGATTACATAGGAAAGAATAATTTACCAATATCAACGAATACCGTGCTAATATTTATAACCTATTGATAACGAATAACAAATCAGTATCGTTTTCATCCCATCAATAAAGTATTTATTCTTGCATAGTCAAATCCCCTAGTAAACAAAACAACAATTATTATAAAAGATACTGTTTTTTTATATTTCATATGTATGTATGTATATATTTGTATATGCTCATGCGTGCTGGTTCATATTTACATTTGCATATTTGTTATGCACTGTTATATAGTTATGTATATCTTTTTTTATTGTAATAGGTGTAAACCGTTGAATTGAAATACATAAATATCCCCTGCCCTATGATCGTCGGAGATCTAAACACTCGACAAGGCCCCTCCATATTTCTAGTCTTGCGCTGTTTCAGTACTTGATTACCGAATAAGATGTAATCGATACAATATGTTGCTGTACATCCCAACATAGTCTGGGACGACCTACCGTCTAAATAAGGATAAATGTTAAAAAAGTAGAGCTGTTATATTTCTTATTACTATCTTTTTTATTACTTTTCTTATTACTATTACTATCTTTCAAAGAAAGTAAACATTGAAAAAATGGTTTAAATTTGGTAGTCTTCTGGGACAAGTATCGAAGTCACATTGGTACATTTTTTTTAACCAATTTTTTTAAATTTTACGTATTTTTGTTTAAAAATCGGCGACCATTTCCGAGACCCCGTCCGACATCCTAAAGACCGCAGGAGCACTCGGTTTAGAGCGGGGCACCGTTAGGGGAGGGGGGGGGGGAGAGGAAGGGTACCCAAATGATACGAAACCGGTTTTGGAATTAAACCACGGCGAGCGCGGCGCGGCGCGCGTTCTCGTGCAGGGCAGGCGACTCGGGAATAATAAAAACAAACGAAAAGATGTCTCGAAATTATACACCGGCAGTGTGGGATAGTACGGCGCACCCGCCGGATACCGAATCTTTGCAGCCAGGCGAAAATGGTCGGATCCTAAAGATGGGTGGCGGTGTAGTATAGCAAACTAATGCGTGCAATGTGTGGTAGTACCGCATATTGCGTGTCGCCGAGGAGTTTACGGTCGGATAACACGTGGCCAGTGCAGTCTTAGTTTAATGAGCTACTTTGCTGAAGGGGTGTCGTTTTTTGATTTGAGGTAAAATACGGCACAAAAAAGCATAGCGATTTTCGATTTATCACGTTTGTTTGTTGTATGAAGGGTAATATCCGTACCAAAATAAAAAGCCCTCTTATATACATTTTACCCTCTTATACGGGGTGTACAGAGCTAGCAGCAGAAACTTGGCGGGTAAATTCCTGACTATGTTATGAATCTGAAATGTTCAAGCAATCATGGCCTAACATCAATAGTTATGGAGATATGCAATATCAAAGTTCGCCTTTTTTTTCAATATCTCTTACTTATTTTTTGCAAAAAGTTGAAATATCATTACAGTAATTTATGTCGATTATGAAGAATTCATTTGCTTTAATACAAGTCGAATAAAATGATAAAAACGTTGCAAAAATTGAAAAAAGTTACTTTTTACAAGGTTTTTATCATTTTATTTAAGTTGTATTGAAGCAAAGGAATATTCATAATCGATGTAAGTTACTGTAATGATAGTTCAACTTTTTGCGAAAAATAAGTCAGAAATATTGAGAAAAAAAAAAGATATTGCATATCTCCATAACTATTGATATTAGGTCATGGTTGCTTGGATATTTTAGACTCACAACATAGTCAGGAATCTACCGGCCAAGTTTCTGTTGCTAGCTCTGGTACACCCTTACACATACATGCAAAGCGACATTAGATTTAACCTTGTTTACTAAGTTATTTAATTATATAATAATAAATACCTAAACTGCATTATAAATGTGTCTTAAATATACGCAAGCAGGGACATACTTTCGCTGTTTCCCAATCCCCACGCCTAAGGGAGTTTAGTTTATCTCTGTATAATTTTATACTCTGTGAATCAGAAGTATAAATGAACGAATTTTATCAAAACGTAAAAGATCTTGTTTTTTTACCTATTAAAAACTAACTAACTAGCTTACCATCACGCCGTTTCCCCGTGGGGGTAGGCATAGAGGATAGAGCGCCATACTCTTCCGTCCTGAAATACAACTTTCGCTTCATCTACATTCATACATCTTCGCATGCAAGCTCGACGGTTGTTGAGGCTTCTAACAGGATCATCTTCCAGTATCTGGTTAATCTGGTCACGCCACGTCTTCCGTGGTCGCCCTCTCTTTCTGGCGCCGTCAGTCAACATTTGAATTATATATCTTTCTTACCATTCTTTCCTCGTTCATTCGCTCAACATGCCCAAACCACCTGAGCGACCCTATTTATATTCTGTGTACTTATTATTACTATGTATTTATTCTACGATCAGCTTTACATTCAATCCTATTATCTTCATTCTTTACTCTATCATACACGGATCTGCCACACACATACGTCTAAGGGATCTCATCTCCACTGCATTCAATCTACTTTCGTTCCTCTTCTGCCAGCTCCAGGCTTCACTTCCATACATTAGTGTCGGTAAAACGGTGGAAAATTTTATACGGAACTCTACTACAGCGACTGAAGCCGTCAACAATAACATGATAATACAAGTGACAAGAGATTTCGCCGGTGGTTAAATTTACGAATAACGTAATTTGAATTAAAGGAGATACGTAAATCAATAAAACGACAACCTGTCACAGAGTACCCGACGAGCGGTGCACATAAATACAACTGACAGTCTTTGACAAATAGGCGAGTGGGCGCAGATCTGATCTGCCAGCCAGAACGCACTTTTGGGCCGGCTCGAAGGGATCAGGACAGACCAACGCGACGGCGGAAGGTCGAAACGTCCGCGCAGGTTCGATGAATCACGCGACGAGGAAAGCCCGACGTTCGCGTCTTTTTCTGAAACGCCACCGGATTGTTTTCAAATAACGCGTCGCTATCCGGCACAGAGAAACAGTCAGACTTTTAGAATCGCAGAATCGACGACCGGCGCCGCAAAGTCGATTTTAATGAATAATTTATTGGTTAGTCTACATTACCCGGCCGATGAAATGTAAAGAAAACTATAGGAAGCGATAAAATGGAAGTTGTATATATATTTAAATTATACGCCACGTTTCACATGTGAGTTGCAAGGATCCTCAACGCGGCCAGCCCCAAAGCTTTTTCACTCCCCTTGAATGGCCACAGATGTCGCTAATGAGATATCTATATTTGATTTGGAGTTTTTTAGCAATATACTTTGTCTGTCTAATGGAATTTCCAAAAACTTCCTTGGACTTGAAACTTCCAAAAATTTGTAGACATGGTATTCTATCACGGGTGAAAATGGCGAACGTTGCATATGTGTAAAGTGATCACTTAAACCAACCGTACGATAGGTCGTAAGTCCTATGTACACCCAAAAGACCTCTATACCTACTCTTCCTTAAAAAAATGCAGTTTCGTCTGTGTGAGACATCTATAATATACATTGATTGATTATTGAAGTCCCTGTGGCAAAAAATCCAGTTCTGTTCTGAAAAATTTGGACATACTCAAAATAGTCTGACAAAAATATTTTTATAAAATTCTGCAATTATATAATTTTATTTATATTTGACTTGTATCAAAGCGAATGTACTTTTAATATTCAATAAGAAATTATTTTCATGACAGAGTAACATTTTACAAATGATGAACAAGAACCATTGAAAAAATATGAAAACTTCGATGTCAAATATCTCCGTAACGTTAACTTTCAGTCAAACTGAAAAGAATATATTTTAAACTCCAGTTTTAATATAGGAAGTGAATATTTTTTGACTGGAAGAATACGTGCAAAGTGTATTTCGTGTCGAAATATCTAAATTAAGAAACTTTTTTTTTATTCAGTTATGAAAATAATCTCCGTTACTATTGAGCCGTAAGGTATTGCCTTATAATAGGCCGTATTCTGACAATAGTATTGGTATCTTCTCACTTATTATATAACATTGTAATGTCATCAATTTTGACGTTTTAAGTTTGACAGGCTGGAATTCATTAACTTCAAACATGTCAAAATTAAAACGTCAACATTGACGGCATTATACAATAACTGTCAATATACAGAAACAGCAATATTGCTATTTTCAAAATATGACCGACTAACAATATTAACACGTCAACAACGAGCAAACAGACTATCCGCCAAGTCCTGCGGGCACCTTTGCCCCACCTTCTGACCGCTTCGTGACCGACGTAGATGATGAATGCAAGTCGACGGCACATAACATTTACAAAAATTACTTAAAAATGCAAAAAAAAACCTCGGAAAATCACGAATGATATTCAAACTCGATGTCGTCAATAGAGAAAACAAATGACACCGAGTATTTTCAATAGAGAAAAAATAATGTTTTTACCAGAGAGCCAAGGACAAAATGAATGTTAACATGATATATATCTATGTTATTTTCAATATTTATTGCCAAACGTTGTGGTTAAAGGAAACATATTTTAGTAAAATTGTAGGATTAATTTTGTACTTAAACACATAAAATAATCCATGATTTAATGCAACATACATAAATTCCAATTTTTAATCAATTATTAAATATATTTACTGGATCATAGATATTTTTTATAGGAATACTAAAAAAAAACAGTATAGAAGACAATAAAATATTTCATTAAAAGCAACACCAACCTTTAATAATGCTAGACGTTTATAATATTACTAGTGATATTAAATATGTATACTAAAAATAAATGTATAATTTTTTTTTAGTAAATAGTAAATAAGTCGTTTGTACGTGGTATATCCACTGTTTGATAATGGCCTTGCAAGCCGAAACAGCTGTAACACTTAAAAATAGTTGACCCGCAGAATTTAATAATAATATTTATTAAAATTTAATTTATTTTAAAATTCAGTAATAATAATATTCATTAAATTTTATTCATTTTAAATTTCATTAATAATGATTATTAAAATTTAATTTATTTTAAATTTCGCTAAAAATAAAATATATAAATAGTACTCATAAAAACGGTAGCCATTTACTGGCGTACAAGTTAATTTATATAATTATAAATTAATAGAAAAAACGTTACGTTTAAAACGACATACAAAATAAAACGCGTAATGCAATCGACGATATTATAATAATAAAAATAATAATAAGAAATGTCTTTATTTAGAACTTTAATGTTACACTACAACCTATTAATAGTCTGTAAGTTGGAAGTAGAAAGTCACGGTATATTAATACTAATCTGTCGAGAGCTTTTCACCGATTTCTCGCGGCTTTTGATAAAAATATTATTTTAACCTGATTACGCAACACGTGGCCACGTGAGGCTCAACCGTTACACGTGGCATGTATTATTTGCTTTTGATAAGCAAGAAAATACTTGCCAGTATCAAAAACAGCTCGAAAGCAAAAGTTTTAAGACAAAGTTTTCAGTTTCGTACACAAGTTGCACACAAACCAATAATAAAACATTAATTAACACTAGCAATCTTGATTACAGTATCTCAGGCGTGATTTATTCCAACTGCAAAACTAAATCATTACCGTAAATGAATTATTTACACATTTGTTACGAGAGATAAAAAAATTGACTGTTTAATTAATTAATTGAGGGATTTGTAACATAACGTAAGCAATGTAGAAGCATAATTTTATTTAAATGACTGAAAATGAAAATTTGAGTAAAATTGAACAAGTCTGAAAATAAAATTAAGATATCACAAAAACTAACATAGTTATAGAATTTTAAATTTGAGTTTTGCATGAATAAATTTGTTCCGTCCGATGGAGTCGAGTGACGTCATCTCTCGTACCCGGTGTACATAGCGACTTGTGCTCCGGCGCCCGGCTATGCGGACGCGTGACGTCACAGGCGAGTTAGAGGTCAATAATTCAATATAATTTAAATATTCTTTTTCTCTGTTATTCATTGACATATTTCAACAATTTTTTCACAAATTTAATAGTTTTGGTCCACACTTTAGTTAGACATTATAACACATTATGTTATCGGCATTATGAGACTTTTCCGTTCATAAAAATTAACCAATATTAAAATGATGTCATAGCTCCAACCAAGACATAACATTAAAATTTAAATACTGAAAAAAATACGTACATTCTCGTGTATGTATATATTCACGCGTAATTAACCTTTATGTATATATCTGTGCGCCTACAAGACGTTACAAGAGAGAATGTAATCTAAAGTATAAGGTGAAAGTGAAGAATATATATAAACTTGGTTATATTAATAAAAAATACGTAATCAGAACTCGGTGTTTTAAATTATATCATAAATTACTAGAAAAAAGTAATACCAACACGTAATACCAAGACCAACAACAAGCTACTCAAACATTGTATTTATTTATTAATTGATTAAACATTGAATTTCGCCAATATCGGTTAAGACACGTTAAAGAGTCAATTATTTTGGTATCCAAAGTGAAAGACTGTTATCTATAATCCCATTAGATAGAACACTAAGTTTAACGACTTTAAAATCCAGCACGGGTATTTATAGAAATATGTTAACATGACGGAAATGCTAACACTTCAAAATACAGATAATAGATAAGAAACACTCTTAAAAATAATGATAATCCATTTCATGAAAGCATTACGTCGATTTTTTAGACTTTGTACGGTCATTCGATTTATCACGAAAATAATAAGATTGTAAAAAAAACATCATAAAATATTTTAAAATTATATACGAGTGTGCGAAATGAAAAAGAAATCCTTAAAACAATAAAATCAAGGAAAAAATATAATTACCAAATGACGATACATCCAGAAAATTGCTAGCAGAAGAGGGCCAGTTCCATTCTGGCTGAAGAAATATTCAAGTATTTCGATCTTAACTTAGCCATTTCACAGCAGGGATAGGCAGAAAGGATAAAACGCCAAACTCTTCCGCTCTGGCGCACCATTCTTGCCTCGTCCGCTTTCATCGTGCATCTTTTCACGGACGCACTTATATTGCCGATATTCTTAACAGGGCTAATCCTTTATATTTGATCGCACCAGGTCTCTCGCGATCGCCCTCTATTCATTCCTGTAGGCGTAACTAACTAACTAACTAACTTACCATCATGCCGTTTCCCCGTGGGGGTAGGCAGAGAGGATAGAGCGCCATACTATTCTGTCCCGCAAACAACTCTCGGCTCATCAACATTCATACATCTTCGCATGCAAGCTCGACGGTTGTTGAGGCTTCTAACAGGACCATCTTCCAGTATCTGGTTAATCTGGTCATGCCACGTCTTCCGTGGTCGTCCTCTCTTTCTGGCGCCGTCAACACTTGCATTATATATCTTTCTTACCATTCTTTCCTCATTCCCAACAGGCGTAAACACTCGCCTCAAATTTTCATTACCTGGCTCGTACGTTGTACGTACCCGTTTTGAGCTGCCGCAAACACAACAATGAGCGCTAACACGATCGCTGACGTTAAGCGGACAAGCCTTACAAAAAATTATAATTCCGTTGTATGATAGTAGGGCGCGAACCTCGGACGCGCAAATGCCAGCGCGGCACCCTAGCGACATTGCTTCTACCACATTTCCGTAGACCGTCAAAATCATACCATATACTGTGGCTTGGCAAAGACGGGAACCGTTTCGTGTTCCATGATTTTTTACGGAACATGGCTAGTAATATATACTATAAGTTAAATTTGTATCATTATTTACAAATTTATTTTTGGAATAGGTTTATTGTACACATGTGCAGGTATACACTATACAATATACAAATATACACCCACTTCTAATTAATTATCATATATTGCGTCATTTTTAACATGCCCATAAACATAATACACGGTGATGATCAAACTCAACCGTCATTTTAAAATTCATATTTTTTATCTTTCAGGGTTAGACATGTCAAATGTGATCTCGATAATAATCTCGTAATTAAAAATAATACCAATAGGGAAAGTGCGTCGATACATGACTAAGCAGGGGTTGAAATTGTGGAAATGAAGCTGGTGTCACCGTAACAGTAAGTAACGTAGTCTACGTTATGACCATCAATGTTGATTACCATTTTAGACTTAAGATTAATACTTTGAATTAGAGTGATGTCTATTTAAAGCAGAAAAGGAATGCCTGCCATACGAGCCAAGAAATTTCCCGGATGCGTAATGTCATATTTGGAAGTTTCAATTTTTAAAAAAATATTTATAAATTCCTTGTTTATAATATATGTTTTGAACAATTTATTTTATATTTGTATGTATTAAAACTAGTCAACTAGGCAATGCTTGTTTCAAAGTAGGTTGTTTGTATACATTTACATTTAATTACACTTTCGAAACAATAGATACACACTTAAATTTTATTACAGATTGCAACAATAGGTAATAGACAAGTTTAAATATTAGTTAAGTAATCGTGTATTGTACCTATATTGGAAAGAAAGCCTAGTAATGTTAAAAATGTTAATGATAATTTATTTCTGAAGATTGGTTTTGTTTTTGGTGTAGGAAGGCACATTTTAGTTTTTGTTTTATTAGACTTTCCGTCCTTTCTCTAGCGACCACTAGCGATAACTAATTTAATTTTTAATATATATGTTTCTATGTTTGCAAATTGTTTCTGTAGATGGTTAAACGAATTTGGAGTAGAATAATATTTCTGTCGATGATTCAAACGGCACCTGTCTGAGCCACCTCAGGTTTGCAGGAGATATAGTGATTGTTAGCAATAATGTAAGAGATATGGAATCTATGACCAGAAAATTGCAAGAAGTATCGAAAGCAACAGGTTTGGAAATGAACACACGAAAAACAAAAATTTAACCACATCCAAACACAAATTCACAATAAACAATTGCGAAATAGAAACAGTTGAGGAATATGTGTATCTTGGTCATAAGATAAAGCTGGGAAAAGAAAACCAAACAGCAGAACTACCAAGAAGAATAGGTTTGGGCTGGGCAGCAATTGGTAAATTGAAACACTTGTTTGAAAATAAAGAAATCCCAATATGCCTGAAAAGAAAAATGTTCGATACATGTATTCTACCGATGTTGACATATGGACTAGAAACAGCAATACTAATAGAAAAAAACACACAGAAATTAAAATGTACACAGCGGGCCATGGAAAGGCAGATGCGTAAGCCTTCGAGATAAAATCAGAAATGAAGAAATAAGACGCCGAACAAAAGTTACCGATATTATGGACCGCATTGCAAAACTAAAATGGCAGTGGGCTGGACATATGGCTCGACAGGAGGATACTAGATGGGCACCCAGAATCCTACAGTGGAGGCTCTGGACGAAAAATAGAAGCGTCGGAAGACCTCCCGAAAAGTGGTCCGATGACATAGTCCAAAAAGCAGGAAGGACCTGAATGCGAAGGCGGAGAAACAGAGATGAGTGGAAGAAAATGGAAGAGGCCTACATCCAGCAGTGGAGGGAATAAGGCTAATGAAGAAGAAGAAGAAGATTCATCTTTGCTCTCGGTGTCTAGTAATTTTGTATCTAATATTGAGGTAACATTCGTTAATGAGGTAACAATTGGTCGCGCAGATCGTGCGACCAACGTCTCAAGACTTTTTTCTTTGAGGTTTTGTGAAGGATGTAAAGTCTATGCGTGATCGAAACATGATCCAATCACTGAAAGATCACCAATATCGGAGCTATTATTGGTGAAAAAGTGTACCAATCGTGCATAAATATGATGGAAAATTTCGTCAAAAGCGTGGCGTGAGAGATTCCGATGCGGCCATTTGACAGATAGTATTGACCTAAAGATAACTAAAAGATAATGATAGTATTAACCATTAGCCTAAAAAGAAAAGCCTTTGAATCATGCGTACTGCCACTGATGACGTATGGATTGGAGACTATGGCCCTTACAAAGAAAAGTGTAGAAAAGCTCAAAGGCACGCAACGATCCATGAAGAGATCCATGCTTGGAGTAAGCCTAAGAGATTGAATTAGAAATGATGAAATTAGGCGCAGAACTAGAGTAGTGGATATCATGGATCGTGTAGCGAAGCTAAAATGGGAATGGGCAGGACATGTTGCAAGGCAGGATGCTACAAGATGGCCTCCCAGAGTTCTGAAATGGAGACCTTGGGAGAATAAAAGAGGCATCGGAAGACCTCAAAAGAGATGGGCCGATGATATAGCCGCTTTGGTGGAAAAAAAATGGCTACAACTGGGAAGGATGGAAAGAGAAGGAAGAGGCCTATATCCAGCAGTGGAGAGACGAAGGCTGATGAAGAAGAAAAAGAATTAACCGGAAAGTCTGCATTTGGTTTTTGAAATAAAATATCACAAGATTTATAACGGTTAAGCTACGATAATTTTATAATAATGGTCGAGTTTGAGTAACCTGCTACGCATAAAGCGGTGCGGCGATAATAAGCGAACAATTACCGACATTCTTCGGCAATAACAGAAACGGCGACAGCTGTTCCGCCCGACAGACGGATTTATGCGCCGCGTCAATCCTGCCGGGATCGGAGGATTATCACATAAATTGAAAATTAATTGAAAACGCGCCCCACGCGCGAAACTACCACAATGCACGCATTACGCGACGCGGCCGCGGGCCGTTGCGGTTGCAATATCTAGCGTGAATGCACTCGCATTCCGCCGATACGAACCAGAGCGACCGCAGCCGATGACATAATGATTATTCTCCGCGGGACACCGCAGGCGTAATCGCAAAACGATACTGTCATCGCATGAACCATGAAGATAGATGACCATGTTTCAAATATTACAGGAAAATGTTTGTGAACGCACGCATTTTTGCGGACTTGCGAAAAATATTTGCGGCCAGACTCAACGAGATAACGCAAACTACACGCAACATATTTTTAACAGAGATAATTCAAGAACTAACTAATCATAGGCAGAGAAGATAGAACGCTACACTCTCTCATCTTGGCGCGCCACCTTTTCTTCGGCCACATTCTTACGCCTTCTCATGTAAGCCAGGGCCATCCTCCAATGCTCGTTTCGCGGACGCCGTCTGTTCCTGCTGCCTTCTACATCGCCTCACATATTTTATCAACCATCTTCTCCTCGCTCGTACGTTCCACGGGACCAAACCATCTCAGCGATCCCCTCTTTATTCTATCTACCGCGCTACATCCAGCATTACATTCACTTCTAATTTGTCAATTCCACACTATATCGACCAAAGATTTTCTACACATGCGCCTTAGCGGCCGCATTTCTACCGCATTCAATTTAATTACTTCATTGCCAATTCCAGGCTTTACTTTCATACATTAGAGTTAGCACCAGAACTCCGTTATGGACCGCCAGTCTTGCTTCTTGTGACAGATTCCTACTGGCCATTACAGAAAAGTAATATTGTTAAATGTCTACATATAAGTAAATACAGTAAAAAAAAAAAGATCCTTCGTAACCCAGGAGTACAATATTATTATTATTTATTGAAATATAGTTCAAAAATCTTTAATTCAAATCAAAGAGCTTAAACAAAATTAATGGGCGTTTCACGACCATGCCAGCTACTTACCGTACCGAATTATTGTATAGGTAGGAGGAATAAGAAAAGGATATAGCAGATAAATCAGTTACAGGCCAAAGACCAATTGGATATGGCGTTACTGCTTGATGGTTTTACAGTACGTCAGTCGTAAAATTTTAGTAGGCGCCTCCAAAGGCGAGTACATATTTTATACAGGTGTTTTTTACAATTTACAGGGTGTAACAAAGTTGACAAGTGGATTCCTGCCTTGATTATGAGTCGAAAATGTTCAAGCAACAATGACACAATATTAACAGTTAAGGAGATATGAGACATAAAAGATAGCATTTTTTTCTTTCAATATTTCTGGCTTACTTTTTACAAAACGTTGGACTATCATTACAGTAACTTATATCTAATATGAAAAATTCATTCCCTTTAATACAAGTCAAATAAAATGAGAAAAACCTTCCGATTCTAATTTTTTCATGGTTTTTATTATTTTAGTTAACTTTTATTGAAACGAATGAATTTTTCCTAATCAATATAAATATGTTACTGTAAAGATAATTCAACGTATTGCAAAAATAAATCAAAAATATTGAAAAAAAAATGCAAACTTTGATGACGCATATCTCCTAAACTATTGATATTCATATAGGACATGATTGTTTGAACATTTTCGACTCATAATCAAAGCAGGATTGTAAAGTATTGTGGACTAGCTCTGTTACACCCTGCATGTTGTCTATTTTCAATAAGTACATCGAGTTGTATTTCGCATTCGCAACGAGAGTCCAAATAATATGTGAAAGTTAAACATGAACCTGGCACAAGAGGAAAAAATGCAGTGCAAATGAGGTCACTCCGGCGTACACGTGGCAGATCCATTTACGATAGAGTACAGAATGAATAAATAAGGGGCAATTGTAAAGCAGATCTTAGCGGGATTAACAACGGCTCGCTTAGGGCGTATTCAAGGAATGAAGAGAGAAGAAGAAAGAATAATGGAAGAGGACGAGAACGGATGACTGACGAGTCCAGGAACCAGATAGTGAATTCGAGAAGCACGCACGACAAACCAATTGGCGGTAATCTGAATTAAGCAATATTGCTATCTCTGTATCTTGACAGTTATCGTATAACATTGTGATGCCGCCAATTTTGACGCTTTAAGTTTTACCGGTTTGAAATGAATGATTCAATCAATTAGAAAGCTCATTATTCATAATTGTGAATAACTTCGTTTGTTTACGGTTTAAATCTTTACGATTCATTGAATTCATCAATGTCAAGCCTGTCAAACTTAAAACGTCAAAATTGGCAGCATTACAATGTCATACAAGACACGCGTGCGACCTATTATGACATACGCTGTAGAGAGGCGGGCTGACACTGCCCGCACCAAAAGGACTCCTCAGAACAACTGAAGTGAAGGTGCTGAGATCCATTACTGGAAAAACTCTACGTGACCGTGTCCGAAATGAAGACATAAGGAAAACTTGCAAAACAGAGGACACAGCACAATGGAGGAGATGCAGAGAGAGATTCTGACGGGATCACGTAGCAAGAATGGACAGTGACAGACTCGTAAATACACCAGCGAATGAAATGATGACCTCTGGATGACGCCTACCGGAAAGATCACCGAAAAGATGGAGGGATAGCCGGACCTCGTCATCCCGGGAGGCGTAGTTTTCTGTAGCACAGATCAAAAGATCACTAAAAGAAAAAGAAGAAGAAGACAATGTTACACATAACTGTCAAGATACATAAATAGTAATCTTGCTTAGTTCAGAATACGGCCGTAAGAATAGGGATGTTATGCCAGGTAGTTCAGAAAAAAGAAGAGAAATAATTTTATAAAAAAAAGAAATTTTTTATAAATTTTCACACGAAGCAAACACATTGTGGTGGGACATAATATCTTTAAATAAAATAACTATTTGTATAACACCACTTTGTTGAGTTTACACCAACTAGTTTCAACTCACAGCTGAGTCTTCATCAATACTGACTTAGCTGTGAGTTGAAACTAGTTGGTGTAAACTCAATCAAGTGGTGTTATACAAATAGTTATTTTATTTAAAAAAAAATTTATATGTATTTGATGGTCTACATCATTTTCCGTTGAGTAACGCGAATTTCACGTCGCGTGGATATACATTACAGCACACACGATATTAGCGGGAATAGATTTACAGAGTATCGGCAAAAGGCTGTACAATATAAAAGCGGTCAAGGACTACATCTCGCGTGAAACGTTACGAAGACCGGCCCGTGTGAATAGACAGCCGTTTGAATGGAATACCTTGAAAACCTCCACCGCTTGAAAACGTACACCGTCAAACGATTTTTTTTTTGCAAAAAGATAACAACTCTAAAACTGCAGAGAATGCCAATAAGTTTTTTTATAAATGGATTCATAATTAAATACGAAATGAGTCACGATCGATAAAGGCTACAATAAAAATTTAGGTCAACGCGAAAGGATAAAATTGTTAGTAACGTACAATAGTAAGCGCGTGAAATATTACCCAGGTAAGCGGTATTTAAATGCAAAAACATCTGTTTCTCACAACGCGGAAGATTGTGCAAAAAAGTGTTCGCAACTATAATTTGCTGCGAACTAACTGTGGGAGTTTTTACTTCGGTAATGTCGGATAATATTAATGTTCGACTTCATCAGCCGATGTCAAAATGATGGAGGTGCAAAAAGGGTGATTTAATTCAATAAAACCCAGCCTCCAAATTGCATTAGACACCAGTCAAGAAGTTAAAATAGTAGGATCGATTGTTTTTCTTTTTATGGTTAAAATTTTTAAAAGCATTTTATACTTACTTTTTTAAAATATTCGCTCTCTTTTGTTAGATTCCTGAATGTACTTGTAGGCTAGTGTGCACGCTTGTCTCTGACAAGATTAACACGCATGTGATCAATATTGGTACAATACTATGGTTGGGGTGTATAGTGTTGTGAATATAGTAGTGTAGTGTTGGTCCTGACGAAGAGACGGATACGTCTTGAAACCGTAGACCGTAATTCTGGTAGGGGTTTTTACTAAGTTAACTAGCATTCTGTTATAATATATTTTTGTTTATTTTTTAAAAACGTTTTTTTTGTCTTTACCATTTATTCAAATAAAAACAGTATTAGGTAGGTATGTATAAGATACTTGTACTACATATGTAAAAGCACACTAGGGCGTTGATAATAAATAAACAATAATAAAGTCAATGACAGATAAAAAAAAAAGTTTAAAAAAAAGCAATCATATAATAAATATTAATAAGTTTTTTGCTTATCGCATGTGACCTAGGCGAGCGTACTCGCACTGTATAATTCATCGTAAATTATACATCTTCCAATATTCGCAAGTACATTCAAACTACGTCTTGAATTCGCAAAGGCGTGGGCCGCCCCGCGACCCAGTTGCGTATTATAAAATGTGCTGCTGTACATAAATCATGCACATTCAAAACACTATAATCTCCAAACACGCTGAAATATCACAAGGATGCCTAGTTTTTTTTAAACGTGTCGCAAGAGCCAAGGACCTCAGTCGCCGTGAATTGCAAGTCGGTTTAAAAAAAAACGAGGGCATAATAGATTGTAATGCCATGCACAGAGCTTGATCGGCGAGATTCGATTAATTTTCGATAAAAGTAATCCGGCTCGAAATGTTAATGGTGCCTGCTTACCGACGCCTTGACACCCTAATCCGAACCAGCAGCAGAGGATTTCCTTGAGTTGGTGGGAATATTCAGCCTACAGGCGAGAGGGTGCAAATTTATTATATATAAAATTGAGGGTAACAGGGTGAGGTCACGCAAACGTGCGCCTCTCTCAGTACAGGGTTAAGATTTTATCGCGAACGTTTTCAAAACATACAAAAAAAATTTGAACCTGAAAAATTGGTCGACTCCCGTTATTACAACAAGCCTACAAATTTTTGTAGTACGTGTGCCATTATCGAATGGCACATTTTTTATTCTCTTTTAGGCGTGTATAGTAACTAACACAAATGTCTTCAATGGTCTTCAGTCTTAGAAAACGAGGACCGAGAGAAATGGCTCTTACAGGGATCGATGGAGGAAAATTTTTGTCGAGGCAAGGACCCACCAGGGGTAAGATGTCATTTGTGGTGATATATTGAATGGGAGAAAATGAAAATCTTCGAAGTATTACATAAAGCACGAAAATGCAAACTTTGCAATTAATTTAAAGTTAACCTCATAAAGAATAAAAACAAGGGTTATTTATTTGATCTCTCGATCTAAAATTCAAGGTTATCATCAGGACAGATCTCTATAATATCGACACCAAAAAAGGTTTAGATATTGCGCGCGCAAACGATACGTGTATTAGCTGCATGTTGATTAAAATGTAATTGATGATCTGAATAAGCATTTGGTAAAAATGATTTTGTTATACCATCATGAATGAAATTTATGGACATGTCGTGCCTGTTTTTGTGCCTAATTGGATAAAATAAGAATGCAACATTTCCGAAACGGGATCAAGATGAATGGATGCCGAGAATGGCAAATTTTAAAAAGGTATAATATTATGGAATTTAATAGGACCCCACCTTTGAAAAGGTTTGAAGATATAATAGTCCGGAATTAAAAAATTTCAGAAATGAACATTCGAATTTTCTAGTTCATGATTTTTACTGGTAATTAACACTTTAGAAAAGTTTCTTATTCAAAAACAGCAAAATAATTTTGTGGTGACATTATTAAAATTATTAATAAAAAATAAACTTAGTTTTCATCACATGGGTTCTGAAACATGTCGATATTTTTCAATACAAAAGTGGTGAAAACTAAGTTTATTTTTTATTAATTATACTGTTTCCTCCAAAATATTTATCAAATGATTTGGCAATGCAGTATATAATTAAAACGTTTTCAAAATTTAAATTGTTTTATACGATGTACATATTTGTTTATTGATTTAATAAAAATTGTGTGTTTTCTTTATTATTTTATGCGAGTAAGAACACGACAATAGTTTAAATATTGTGAATTTTGAATGAAGAAATGTTTGGAACGCACATGATATAGTGTAATTACTCCCTTTATATTAACTCGTGGCGTCTGCTTGCTTGCTTGCCGGCTTGCCGTAAAAAAAAACTTGGGATCGATTTTTGACCCTTTTCCCGTGATCCAATCGAGCTGAAATTTGGCAAGTAGACTCGTGGCGACGATCAAGAAGATCTATCAAATTTTCGTCAAAAAAATTAATAATTATAGTATAATTTCGGATTTTTAGAAATTTTATTGGTTTTTTCAAATTGGAATCATTAGAAAAGTTTGATTAGCGACGGGGCGGCGGCCCGATAACGTCGCGGAATGTTTTCTAAATTTGAATTACTCCGTCGGAATACATAATAGGTACTTCACTACGAATGTCGAAAATCTAAATTGACTGACAAATGTTTTTAGAATTTAATCTTCAAAGCATGAAGTGTCTTATCAAAGCTCAAAACATCTGACATTTTAGAAATATATTAAATTACTGTAAGTTTAGTGTTATGTTATATGTTTTAATTCGTCTTTAATTGTCGTTATATTTTAATAAAAACTTGTTTTTTATGGGTTACTTTTTTTATATTTTATTTTGACAAAAATAAATCTCGACAAGTATAAAAGGGAAGATTCTTAGAAAATCAGCAGCATTTGTAGTCATTATTCGGATCAGTTGATCAGAGATCATTCTCGTAATATTTTTCAAAGCAGTAAAACGTAGCTTCGTACCTGTAATTTTATATATTTTTATTCCTTTTTGGTCGCTATTTTCGAAGAATTTTCCTTGTTGTCGCTTAGCTTATAAATTTCATTTCGTGTTTTGATTCCTTGTTTCGAACGATAAAAGAATCGGTGGGTTCCAGCCAGGATCCGGGAAGAGATTTCAGAGTCGTGTAGACATTGATCAGTCTCTTTTTCCCGGGGCTGGGACGAACATATACTTTAGAAAAGCACTAGGCACAATAGACATGCCCTCGTTGAAGTCGTGCGAATGGGCTTGATACCACGCATTCAATAACCGGAATGAGCCACACCGTTAGGTCAAAATGCATCATTAATTATTTAAAGGGTACTATTCTCCACTTCTCGCAGACAGCTTCTGGGCCTCCCGGCTAATGGGCATCGGAACAATCAATCACCCGCGTCTGCAGAGCCGCAGTCTGGTGTTTTTCTATCGAGCAATGGCACAGTGACACACAACGTCCCACAACCTGCTGTCGGGGCCGGGAGTCGTTTCTGGGAATGATTTGTGGAGCGTAAGAACACGCGAAGCCACCACTGCTCGGCAGTCCGTCGGCCGGCGGCACGCAGCAGGTCGCGTCACGGGAATTGAGGACACCGGATCGAACAGAGGGCCCGCATCGCCATGATAAAGATTCGACGATGGTGTATGTTGGCTTTGTAAGAGAATTAGAGCTTACTTACTACACTCGTAAAAATAATGTATAATATAATAGAATTTCCGAAATTCGTAAACTAATTTATGAAAGCTCATTAGGAAATATTATTCTAGCACGTGGGCAGTTTCACAAAATGTAATCAATGAAGTGCTTATAGGTATACATGCCAAGGGATTAGTCGATTTACCGTAATATATAGAAGCAACTCGAAACTTGTTGTTTTGGGATAACCAATTTTTAGTCCCTTTCTTTTAACTCGTGGCGTCTGATTGCTTGCTTGCCTGACGAAAAAACTTTGGATCGATTTTTAACCCTTTTCACGTGATCCAATCGAGCTAAAACTTTGCAAGCAGGCTCGTGGCGTCGATCAAAAAGATCTATCAAATTTTCGTTAAAAAAAATAATAATTATAGTATAATTTTGGATTTTTCAAATTTTTAATGGTTTTTTCATACAACTCAGTAAGTTGTATGAAAATACTCCGACGCATCTGGTAGACACGAAACACGAAAATGAGAAAGGGAGTATTGTAAAAACTTGTTTTTTATGGGTTAGTTTTTTAAAACGTTTGTTATATTTTTTTAAAAAGAAATCTCCACATTTCTGAAGAATTAAACGGTACCCTCAAAGTTGTGAAGTTAGAGTGGATGAAATGTTGTTAATCAAAATTAAAATTTATTTAGTCTATAAAATAATTGTCAAGATGTATACGAATACATCGGATATACTGGAAGAAAAATAGAGAAAAGGATGGATGAACATTTCACAGGAATCAAAAACTTTAGTATCAATTCAGAAATGGCGGACCACGCGAGAAACGAAGGTCATCGTTTCGACTCGACGTATCTAAGAAAACTTAGCGATTAATTGAAACAAAAATTTAATTATATATTCAAACACCTTCTATTAATTTTTTAAATTCTACACTCTTCTGTGCTTATTGATCCCGCCCCTACACCCTTAATCACCCCTCCATTCCGCAACCCTAAGGAGCATGAAGTCCCTTTGTCTCAGGTTTAGTATTAGTAACATTACTGAAGATGATACGTCAGCAAAGAAAAGGTAATAATTATTATAAATAACAAATATTTAAAGTAAAGTGTCGTTATTATTTTGAAATATAATTAATATTCTCTTTATGGGAATGCCAAATATTGCTCCCACCGACTACGTACTACAGCACGTACGCGGTCTCTTTATCCTCTTCACAACGAGATTAAAGAGTACCGAGAGTTGGAAGCTGTGCTCCGGATCGCGCGAGCCGAGCCGCAGTAACGGTACAAGATTGCACAATAACACTCTTGTCTTGTAGGATGCTGCATTGAGATTTGTAGCGAGAGTTCCAGGTTATGGACTCGATTTCAGCCGTAATGTGGGCCACCGCGACATCCGCCATCGGATAGACCGCGGCTCCCGAGACACGAAATAACACATACACGTATAAGGTATTTCTTCATTCAACTGTCGGCTCTCGGGACGCTACTACTCGCAATGTCCAAAAGAAACAGAAAACTCACCTTGGACGAACGCCGAAGACCGTATAAATGCGAGCGTTTTGGGCACTTACCTGAAACAATAAAACAATGCAGAATTATACATTTGGAATATGTTGAATTATTAATCCCATGGGTGCAAAGTAGGACAAAAAGCACTAGGAGTATCTTTTTATTTTTCACAAGACAAGTAAATGAAAATAACTTGTTAGTTAATCTATACCTATAAAACTCAATGTCTGTATGTATGTTCTCATTACAAATCTACACATTTTGTCCGATTCGACTCAAATTTTGCATACTTATGCTATAGAACCTGGCGAGTAACATAGGAAACATTTCTCCTCTCTCCCCTCCCCCTTTACTCCTTCCCTTCGCCTGATATAATTTATGTACAAAATCTACACCGTTTGACCGATCTGACCCAAATTTTACTTTCTTTACTTATTCTTTAGAACCCGGCAGGTATCGAAGGTGACTTTTCCACCACCCCGTCCTCTGTTATATTTTCTGTACAAATCTACACCGTTTAACGATCTGATCCAAATTTTGCATTCTTATTCTTTAGCTCCCGGTGGAATACCACAATTCCCTCCTGGACATCCTATCCAACCCAGCCTATTGATTTTATTAATCTTTGCAAAACAATGGAACCTTTGTCCTCCCCCCCCCCCCAATTTTTTTAAAACTAAATCCTTAAGACGGCAACGCCGGGTACAAACAGCTAGTTATTTATATTTCTTAAATTTAAGTGAAAGGCTTTTCGAACAGACATCATCTTAAAGAATGAGTAATTAATGTAACGTATTATTTTGTATACCTAATTCTTGTATAATATTTTTACATTGTAGTTTGTTTTTATATTGTAGTGACGACTTATCAAGGTCATTAACAATTTTTCGATTATCTTCTATATGTTAAAAATAAATAAATAAACTCCTCAAGTGAGGCATTAGAATTTTCTATACAACCATTAACAGCTCTTTTTGAGTTTTAAATAATGGTACAAAAGGTCTGAAGCATTTAGCTAAAAATAATCACCAGTTAAGCGTTTTACGTCAACAAAGATTCGCATGTTATCTATCACATGGCACAAATTAGCCGACTAGCACGACACAATGATAAATCAGTAAAGCGAAGCATCGTTTTGCACTTACCAATGCAAATAGCATTGTTCCGTTATCAAAAAGCTATGCAAATATTCGAGGCATTGTTCAAAAAGCTCGATCGGATGGATATCGGTATGGGGTACACATTTGGGCAAGACACAATACCAACAGGCAAACCAGCGCGGATCGCAAGATTGGAAACACATTAATCGCAAACGATAATAATATTTATATTAGGCTAAACAATAAAATTAGATCATCAAGATTCGGCCAGATATGATCACCGGTACAGACACGGGATGCTGCACAGCTCGGACGAGGCTGGGCGCGTCCTCATTCGCCGTTTGCGAAACACTTGAGAATCTATAAATGGAAAATGACTTCAGCTCGCCACAATCACTCGAAAGGGCGTGGAGCGAAGCTAAGCATACTAAATGGAAATGATAACAGAAGAGCGGTCACACCTTGGAACGAACGCGAAACTAAAATAGCTCGGGTTACTTGATTGCCTCCACTTGCGCGGCAAATGTTAAACAGTCGGACAGGAATCGCTCGAATCAATTGAAATATGTATGTTGATCATCGGAATAAATTCTCGACACTAACGAGCTTGCGTAACTCTTTCCGGTTCCACAAAAAGGGTGTGGAACTAGAAGGAACTGGAACAACTAAAAGCCAGCAACCGCCAGACTCACATTATGTCTAGTATCAAACCTGAAATATTTTCTGAAGATGTGTAGGAGGTTTGGATATTACGACATTTGAGTTCGGGGGATTTAGGCAGATAACAGGTAATACAGGTGCAAAATATTTTTACCTTAAACGTAAAAAGTTTAACAGGACAGTAATATACACTCATATTAAGAGGCCCCAGTACATTATTTTCGTATTTGCTCTCGATTTGCTAAATTTAACGAAAATGATTTAATAATTTGATAATAAAGATAATAATTTGATTTTTTAACGTAAAATTATTCAATCATCTTACAAAACCCATAGATAATTAGGCTTTTAATCAATTTTAATATGATAGATCCATTTACCATTGAAGCCATTTCCTTAAAAAAATATGAACATATATTGTTATAACGTCAAAAAAAATTGTAACCCCGAAACACTATTTTAGTTTTCATGCAATAGAGTTATCTTTTGTACACTAATCTCGTATATTTTCAAATAAAGACCATATATTTTATTTACAAATTGATTGTATAAAGTTTGAAAAAGAAGTGGTGCTATTCAGACATTAATATTTTTCGATAAGTTGTTAAATATATCGTTTTCAAAAAGACAAAAATTAAACGTTCCGTTTCCTATATTGCAGTACCCATAAAACCATTAAAACATCGATTATTTTAATTAAATTTTACATACGTACTAAGAAAATTTCACTGTCATTAATATAAAAATATTCAAAAATTATACCTCATACTCAAAAATTCGAATCAATTAAATCGTATAGTCTGTTAAAAGATCATTTTTCTTTCAAATTTTGATTGGAAAGAATTTTTTTGTGCCTATAACCACCTGTTATCTGCTAAAATTCCCGGAATTTAAATGTCATAATAAACAAACCTTTTTACCTACTACATCGTGTATCTACAGAAAATATTTCAGGTCTGAAGGATGCTGGCTCCTGTTCTACGTTATATTGTACTGTGTGTCGCGTAGCTAGTTTTTAAATCTTCAAGGTTAGATGATTAGATTCTTTCTCCGATTGTTCAGTTGTTATCATCTTCAAAAAAATAAAAAGTTCGCTTCGCTACAACGCAGCTAAACTTACTCTAATCTCACTAAATATTTTATTGAGGTAGGTTAGTATCGTACTGACGCCACTGGCTTTGAATTATTGTGCAGGCCTTCCATATTGGATTATCAAGTGGCAGCAAATAATTCAAATGCAAGTGTCAAAAGAGACAATGTGTTGCGCAGTCTAAGCGTATTATAAACTCAAATAATTTATTCCCATCTACAAAATGCACACTTTTTAGCAGTGTGTGAGAACTTTTCAAATATATTTTTGCCACCCGGTTTTTTTTACCTGTATTGAAGTGGATGGACTTATAAAAATTGATAAGATTTTAAAACTTTTTATGAAAGATAAGTAAAAAAAAAGAGAGCAAACTTAGAAATATCTTATCCCCTGTGCATTTGTTGACATTACTTTAAATTTGTTGGAACATTTTCTACCCAAAATTGACATTTTCCAGACAAAAAACAAAGATGATCGATTTCTTTGACGTTTAGTCCGGAAGCTTTGTTATATGATGTAAATATGTGGGGTCAGTATCCAAAAAATTACAAAAAACTGTTTTGAATGCAGTCACCGAGGATTACTAATTTAAAATGTACTCAACTCTAGATTCTATGTATCTATCCCTTTAAAAATCATGTTTATAAATTTGTAGGCTATGGTTTCCTATAAAATCTCGAATTCAGTACATTATAAATTAGTGTTAAATTAAAAATAATATATAAAGAATGACCGAAAAACAAGACCGAATTCTGAATTAAAGACCGATACGAAGAAGGAGTTTAGGAAGACCAAAATTAAGATGGAGCGACAACGTCCTCAAAGACATATCTGCCTTGGAGCTTCTGAACTTGAGAGTTGGCACAACATCGAGATGAACGGAGGAAGTCTCTTGAGGAGGGCAAGACCCAACAGGGGTTGTAGAGCCAAAAGTGAATAAATTAGTAATCCCCAATTAATTCAATTGTTTTTTTGGATATTGCTGCCTTTGCTTTTATACCCCACATAATACAAAAACTTAAATGTATCAAAATAAGAAGGTGAACAATGAATAAAAATAATTATTATGTGAACAATGAACATATGAACAAATGAACAATGAACACTTATTTGGTACACAAAAAATAAAGCGATCATAAATATGGCTTCACAAAGTAAATAGATGATATAATAAATAAACCAGACGATTAATATTAAATAATTAATTTAAATGCCTGCATCACCTCAGAAAATCTATTCACAACAATAACGAGACAACACATAAACCTGTTTGAGTATTAAAATAAAAGGATGCCTGAGATACAAATAAAACACAAACATTGACTGAAGCATTGCCGAAAAACAACATTTATGAGGTCAAACACAATCGACGTCCAGTGATGATGATGATAGAAAAAAATAAAACCAAAAAAGCAGGCAAGCATGCACATAGACGTGGGGCAATTTATCCATCAAACATGACGACGACACATGAAGAAATCGAATGCGGTGATAATGTAAGGCAGTTTGGACGTCACATCAAGCCAACTGGTGTGACCCCTTGGGAGAATAAAATTCAGGTAGCAATTGGGTGATATTTTACAACGAGGTGAATAATTATTTTTACTAACACTTATTAAGGTACACACTAAAATATTATAATATTGAAAAAATTTAGAAAAAAAACGTAAAATGGCTGCGTTGTGTCTATTTCCGTAGAACTCCTCCGCCGTGACTGACATGCATTTTTTCCAGCGCACGTTTGTTTGACACAGCAAAGAATATCGTGTACTTATTTAGAAATGAAATATCTATAATATAGCATACGAATTTTTAACCCGACAAGCCTTTGTTATTCGTTTAAAAAAAAAAGAAAATTTAAGTAATTTTTTTAGAAATCGGATATGTTCATTTCCTAATAAATACACGATATTTTTTTCTATCTCGAACACACGAGTAAAAATGGAAATGGACATGACGCGGTCATCTGTCTCCCATTAAAATAATAGTTCAATATGTACCTTATTAAGTGCCAACAAAAAAGGATAATTAATCGTCTTGTAACAAATCACCTCATTTGTACCTAAATTTTACCCTCCCAGGGTAGGGTGCCCCTTAATTTGTTCGGCATCAGCGATTGACCCTGAAGAGAAACAATTGGAGAGAAAACTCGTCTGGCGCCCCCGAAATGAGAGGAAAGCATGGTACGACTGTGATGGACAAAGTTCCCCCCGCCTTTGGCACATGGCGTTGCCTACCTGTGCGCGTGGTGGTCGGGGTTGGCGGGGTGGGCGGGGTGCGGCGGCTGCGGGGTGGGCGCGCGTGATGGGGGCGCGCTGTTGGGCCGCGCCGCTCCGCCCAGGGCCAGCGCCAGCCCGCTGAAGCTACGGGGAACACACACAATCATGGTCAGAATCTACGCTCTGGATTCAACATCTGATGGCAAGTGGGGAGGGAGCCAGCAGAAATCAATGTTTTATACAATACAGGTGTCTCGATTTTGTGGCAAAAACTTCGGGAAGTTCTTCTTCATTCGATTTTGAAAATTAAGTATCTATACACTTCGTCGCCAGTTGCGAAGATAAGCTACGAGGGCCGTCCGATAAGTACCTAGCCTCACCGCCCGATGGCGCTACTATCGCGAGAGAAATTTACTATCGTGTAGTACATTCTCGTAGACGATTACTGTCAAAATTTCAGTCGAATCGGACTCGTAGTTTTGTTTTGACCGCGTGTGGAAGTGGGCGTGTCCGCGGATTTTAGAAAAATGGAAAAAGAGCAATATCGGTCGGTGATTCGATTCTTGTTTTTGGAAAAGAAATCGCGCAGCGAAATCAAAGAGCGCTTGGATGCTGTGTATGGTGACACTTCTGGTTCGATGGCGACTGTCAAAAAATGGTTTAATGAGTTTCAACGTGGTCGCACATCGGTTTTTGATGAGCCACGCCCAGGTGCCCCGAAAACGGCTACCACGGAGGATAACATAACAAAAATCCACGATCTCGTATTAGCAGACTGCCGATTGAAGGTGCGCGAGATAGCTGAGACAGTAGGCATCTCAAAAGGCCGCGTGGGTCATATCCTGCATGAAATTTTGGGCATGAGAAAACTGTCGGCGCGATGGGTGCCCGTTTGCTCACTCCGGACAACAAGCGAAACCGTGAGCTACTTCAGAGCGGTGTTTGACGCTGTTTAAGCGCAATCCGAAGGAGTTTCTAGGTCGTTTCGTGACCGTCGACGAAACACGGATCCACTGGTACACACCAGAGACCAAGGAACAGTCGAAACAGTGGACTTCACCCGGTGAACGTGCTCCGAAGAAGGCGAAGACTGTCCTATCGGCCGGAAAGGTGATGGCCACCGTTTTCTGGGATTCACAAGGTGTGATCTACATCGACTACCTGGCGAAGGGCAAAACGATCACAGGGCTGTACTATGCCGAATTATTGGGCCGATTCGACGCCGAATTGCAGAAAAAACGGCCACATTTGGCGAAGAAAAAAGTGCTCTTCCACCATGACAACGCACCGGCTCACACCTCCACCCTCGCCACGGCCAAATTGGTCGAACTGGACTACGAACTGCTGCCCCATCCGCTTCTCCAGATTTGGCCCCGTGCGACTTCTTTTTGTTTCCAAACTTGAAAAAGTCACTCGCCGGGCAGAAATTTGAGTCGAATGAGGAGGTCATCACCGCCACGGAGGCCTACTTTGCAGACCTCGAGAAAACGTATTTTTTAGACGGGTTAAAGAAATTGGAGCTTCGTTGGATCAAGTGTATCGAGCTAAAAGGAGATTACGTTGAGAAATAAATCGCCACTTTTCCAAAATTTTCGTTTTTCTTTTGTAGGCTAGGTACTTATTGGACCGCCCTCGTACATTAACGTTGCATTTTTTTCAATATTTCGGACATATTTTCTATAAAACGTTAAACTATCACTACGTTAACTTGCGTTGAATATTAAAAATTCATTCGCTTTAATACAAGCCAAATAAAATTAAAATTAAATCCTCACAAAAAATATATTTTAATTTCTGCAAGGTATTAATAATTTTACTTGACTAATGTTTAATATTGATATAAATCAAATATAATAATTTCATTGTCTATCAGTCCGTCTGTCTGTCTGTCCCCATAACTTCGTGTAACGTCCCTAATATGGTTCGAATTCACGGCAAAAAAACGGCCACAGGTGGGGCTTCAATCCCGAGCCGCCAAACCGACCGATTAACGCATGTGGCTACGGCCGCCTCTCCGCAGACCGCCAAAAAGATGCCATAAACACATACTAGGGATAAGCAAAGACGTGAACCAATGTTCTGACATTTTTGACGGGTTACAGCTGGTTACTATCATAATAATCTAACGTGTTTTATCTCCGTAACTGTCGATATTTCACCCAAAGTGTAAAGAATACTTTAGATTCAAAATTGAAAGAAGACTGCCCCGAAGTTTTTGCTACTAGTTACGAGGCACCCTGTACAGAGCGTGTAAAAAGTGCATGTCCTACAACACTCGTACCTCACTAGTGTTGTGCACCGTTATCCGAATATAATTTTCTCTCCGTTCTGATTACTTGGTGAATAAAAATGAAGATGTGGAAATATCCGGAAATGTGGCGAAAAGCGCATTTGCATCTTCAATAATGCAAATATTTACTAAATTAAGGAAACGCATGTTGCGTCTATTTTGGCACATATGTCACTGGCTGCAGGATCAAACGTAGCGTGATGAATCAATTGACCGTCACCGATGACGTCTTTGGTGACAGGCATTAATGAACATTCTAGACCAGAACATGGAACCTTCTGGAAAAAGATGATGCCATGTTAAAGTGCGGTTTTTGAAATGTACTCGATATTGTAGAAATTGTTCCCCAGCCTTTTTTCCCTTCAAAATAATTTTAATAAACGAAATAATAATTTTTATTAATATATTAATTTTTTAGTAGATAAGCTGATCCAGCAGATATCTAGTAATGTAAGCAGAAAGTTAGTTAGTCGGTTAAGTGAGCGTTATCTTAGTGCAGAAAGCACAAGTAGCAATACGGAGCAGTATTTGGTTACGATACGAAAATCAAATTAATGGTATTCACATATATGGAAATAAAAACAATTGTTGGTTAGTTGTACCTTTTTAATTTTCTTAAGGTAGAACTAAAAAATAATGTTTTTATTTCCATATGTATGATTATGGAGTTCTACAAACTTACCTCTGAAACAATAAATTTTATGAATAAATAATGAAATAAAACAATCAACTTTGTTTTTTTCCACTTATATTTATTATTCCACTTATATTATTCAGTCTTAATTCACCTGATGAAGGAAACGGACGTTTCCGAAACATGTAGTGAAACAAGTGGCTTAAATATAAGTGGAAAAAAACAAAGTTGATTGTTTTATTTCATTATTTATTCATAATGGATTTCCACAAGGTAAACGCCGTAACATTTAATTACTTAATAAATTTTATAATTGTATTCAATTATTGTGTAGTTTGTTGACATTGTACATTATTTTTATAAACCTGTGTGATCTACCTAGAACATACTATTTTTTCTTTCTATTATATTATATCTAATATTACATAATAGCAATATAGTTTAAATATTGCCCTTATAAACTAGCATAAATGAAGAAACCTCTCCACCATCGGCCAGGGTTCGAGGATATATATCGTGATACATTCAATACATACATACATGATACATACAAAATTCATGTACAAAATTAAAAAATTGATTTCCTAATTATTTCGAGTTTGTATCAATCGACGTGGTCAAAAAAGGAGAAAAAAAGTTTGGACATACACATATCCAATTTTTGATTTTTTAGTATAAAAATCGGATTTTTTAGTATAAAAATCGGATTTTTTAGAACCCTGCCATCGACCTTCAATTGCCAAAGTAAGATTGGTCGGCGATACAATGTATCAACAAATTCACTGCAATTTTTTAGGACGAGAAAAAAGCGGTAATCTAAACGATGAAAAAAAATGTTATTCAATTAACCTTCGCATCAAATTGAAGAAATATTAATAATAAAAAAAGATACAAGATCAATTTTTCAGCTAGCTGAACAGGCATTGAGATGATCAGAAATGGATAAAATACAGCGTGTTCTGTTTCTTATTTTTTCACATTCACTCGTAATTTATTTTTTATTATTTTAGACATTTGCTAAAATCAAACATTAAAATGGAAAAAAAACAGAAAAACGACATTTAGGGTTTGTTTTGTCGATTTAAGGGGGGGGGAAGGTTTTTAACTTTTTTTTTTTACTTTTTTTTTTAAATTTTTTAAATGAATGTATGCAAGAATATTGTGTTAAAATTTCAAGTCAATCGGAGCAAAATTGACGAAATTATGAACATTTGAGCGATACTCAGACTGATTTTCTATACCTGCTCGGGCAGCTAAGAGACGCGCTCACCTGAGAACTACCGGACGTGCTATTGTATTGGAAGTGTTTTGCGTAGACAAGGACAAAAAGATGCTGATGATGAAAGCTCTTTGCTGTGTGAACATGGCATCGACGATTATGTGTAAGTATAAAATAAGTGTTGAGTTTTATTTTGAATTTTACAGTGTGCAAAACTTTAAAGCGTTTTCCCCACATCTCACGTTTTCAAAATCGGTGTCCATCATAACTTCAAAACTACTGCACCGATCCTTTTGAAATTTTGAACACTATTTCTGTACATTATTTACGAGGTAATGCTGGAGACATTTTTTCAAATTTGTTATTAATTTTTATTTTTTAATAACAAATTAGTCAATATTTTTTGCAAAAAATCGCGTTTTTCCCTTTGAAGTGTTCCAAAAAATTGAAAAATTGAAATTTCAAAAAACCCTCTTAATTGATCATATTTTATGCTATTAAAGGCTCCGACACCGTATATGAGTGAGATGTTATATTTAAAGAAAAAAAAGTGTATATGAACGGAAGGAAAGATTTATGATTTTATGAAAGAATATCTTTGACTTGACATTGACAGCCGTAGGTTTTTTCGAGGACGCAATGCAACTCTAATACATATAAATAATAATATAAATTTAAATCAAACCACCTTAGGGTCCGACACAAATTGAGATCCACATAAACGTACTTTTCATTATCAAAACGTTTACTTGTTTATAAAAATAAAGACGTCTTCAAATCGCTCTTTAAGGGCGGCTTGCCTAATTTAAGAAGAAGAAGAATAAAGACGTCTACATTCATATTCTTACAATCCTAACGATTTTTACTCCCTTTCTTTTAACTCGTAGCGTCTGCTTGTTTGCTTGTCTGCCGAAAAAACTTTGGATCGATTTTTAACCCTTTTCCCGTGATCCAATCGAGCTGAAACTTTGCAGGCAGACTCGTGGCGACGGTAAAAGTAATCTAACAAATTTTCGTTGACAAAATTTAATAATTATAGTATAATTTTGGATTTTTCGAAATTTTTTATTATTCCCTTTCGTAGCGTCGCCCGACTCGAGCCCGACGTGTGGAGTAGGCGCGAAACCTGTTTCAACTAGTAGATGAGAAAGGGAGTATAATAAAAACTTGTATAATAATACCGCACTGGATCTTTGGATACTTAGGAGGGTATCATACTGCTGTACAGAATAAATATAGAACGAATAATTTTGTGGGTGCTCCCAGGTACGTTTTCAAGTCATTTCAATTGAAATTGAAATAAATTTCAAATCCCAACCCTCGAAAATATAGTAGCGACAAAACAGCTGGACACGCGTGCAGTGTAAAGTTTTTTTTTTGGGTCGCAATCTTAGGATTGGTCTGCAACAAGCACTCGCCCTCTCCGCTCCTCTCTGTCACCTGCCAGCCTCTTCATCTCTCGGTGGGTGCTACAGCGCACATCTCCGATAATCTGGTCTACGTAGCTTAATCTCGGGGGGCCTCTACGATTTTTGCCTTCAACATTTCCCTCGACGATGGTTAAAAGCAGGCCCGGATGCCTTATATTATTGCCTATTGCCAAATTGCTCGCTGGTGGGCGATTCTGTTAAGGAGCCGCCTCTTTTCGCCCACCCTGCTCAACACCTCGTCGTTTCGGATGTGTTCAGACCAATGGATCCTCGCCGTGCGCCTGTAGCACCACATTTCAAATGCCGCTAGCCTCCCGGACATGCTCTGGCCGATGGTCCATGTTTCGCTGCCGTACATCAGCACACTCCAGACAAGAGTTTTAATCAAGTTTTTCCGAACCTTTAAATCTATGTTGGGGGATTCAAGGATTTTGGATTTCTTGTTGAAGGCGACTCTTGCCTGTTGTATTCTGCTTATGATGTCAGCCTCTGAGCGGCCATCTTGGGTAATTTTGCTACCCAAATATGTGAATTCTTTCACTGTTTGATAGCGACGCCACTCAAAACAACATTTGTCGACACTTCTTCTCTTCCAACAACCATGCACTTTGTTTTGTCTTTGTTTATTTTCATGTTGTATTTGTCTGCCAAAACCTTTTCCATCTTCCTAGAGCCTCGTTTAATTCTTGTTCCGACTCCGCAAGCAGTGCAATACCGTCGGCATATCTGTCATGTAAATTTTTTGTCCTTGGATTTTCACGCCGGGCCAATCTCTCATTTCTTCTCTCACCTCGACGATAGCCTGTTGTATGTAGCAATTGAAAAATGCTGGTGACATCGAGCAACCCTGTCTTACTCCCTGGCCAACACTTGCCTCAGCACTGCTGTCTCCATATGTTCTTACAGCGGTTTAATTTTTTAAAGTTAAGTGAAAATTTTTAAAAATCCATACACTCAATCACCCTGTAGCACTTCAATGATAGAGCGCCCGCCCCGTTCAAAACTGCGCAACATTTTGGCGAACAAAAAAAACCAACGTCAGCGGTCGGATATTATTTGAAAGTCCTTAACCCAATTGCGGCCGTTTGCGAATTACCGCCCGCCAATCATAATCTGCGCGTTATACAACAACGCGGAAAAATGGAACAGGGGGGGGGGGGCTTCGGGAGGATCCGCCGCGGACCGCGTCCCGCGGTTAATTGACGTCGCGGTAATTATTACAAATTCGACCCAACGGAAAATTTTTGACAGATGATATTTAGGTTACGGGGAAAAAAATGAAATTTTCAGGCTAGTGTCGTTATTAGAGCACTTGACCTAACCTAACCCGACGCATATTCGTCTCCCATCCATCTCCGATCGCAATAATAGATCAAACGTGAAATTTTACTGTTCAACGCAGTCGTTCCGAAGTACATTCTAACGTATGCCGGATAATATATATTTTTCTGGGAGAAAACTTGAAAGAGGTAATTTGTATATAGTTTAAATAGTTTTTTACTATAAATACGGTTAGTATATTCTGAAAAGTTATTATGAAGAGCATTAAAAAGAATCCAGAAGAAGGAAACGAAGGTTTCCGAAACATGTAGCAGTGATATTTATAAAAATAAAACTAGTAAAAAAAATATAGTGTTTCTCTTCTTAAACATAATAATATGATTGTTTGCCCCCATATTGTTGGTCTGATCGACTTAAATGCACCATGGAGGTCATCAAGACACAGTGCATTATTCTATTTTAGAAGAAATGTCAGAACTAATGCATTAGCAAACTCCGCAATCCCCAGATTACATTCGTTCGGAATGAATATGCGGAGGTGGTCGACATTTTTGCTGATAGTATAACTGTGCATAGGACTAAATTGAAACATTTCTTTATGTATCAACCAAAAGGTATTGGATAAACAAATTTCCCCTTTTCTTTTTTAACCTTTCTTTTTAATTGTACTTGTAATATGTACTTTATCCTCTTTGAGGAGTATTAATATACTTGTAATCAATATAAATATATATAAAAAGAAACCCGTGTTTTCCTACCCACCAAGTTTTCTCCACACCAGCCACAACCACCTACTGGTGGTGGATAGCCCTCGGTGTCACATCGAAAATATGCGAGTTTGGTGGGGTTAGCTGTGCGTGGATGACGAAAATGTGCTTTCTAGCACATTGTTTTGTTATGGGAAGGCCGCAAATGCTTCAGATTGTTTCAAAATAGGCGCGCCGAATGTGTCGGTGAGTCTAGAAAGTTCCGGAAAAACATGCTCTAGAAAGTTCTGGAAGGAGAAGGTTCTAGAAAATTCTCGAAAGTTCTATAAGGTTCTAAACTTAAACTGAGTGGCGAAATGTGTCGGTGTGTCTAGAAGGTTCCTGTACATTCGATAAATTTCTTGAAAGTTCTGGAAGGAGAATGTTCTAGAAGGTTCGCGAAAGTTCTGTGACGATCCAAACAGTGAACTAAAAATCTACGCGTGCGAAGCCGTGCGGGCACAGCTAGTCTTTTACAACTATCTGTCTTATGCGATATTTATTTGCAACTGTAATCTTTTATAACTACACATCTGTCTAATGTGATTTTTTTATTGTATATTTTGTAAAGGCCATACGGGCGTTAAATAAATAATTAATAAACAAAATAATTCATAAATACATTTTGGAAAATATTGCGAAATCGGAACCGCACATAGCACGAGTTAATCGTCTAGTCTCTACGCGATGCGATCTGGTCACTCGTCGTGGTAAGTTAAACACCGTCAAGACACGCAATGGTGGTTTTGCGTCAAATTCGTTTTTCGCACTGCGCGATTTTTAAAGCGTCAGGCAAGCGTGCGACGGTGGAACGAAACGTTACTGTTAAAATCTCGCTTAATTTTATATTTCAATTTTGCGTCGTTAGTGAATACATAGCTAATAACCGAACACCTTCGACCAGATGGCTACTTACAATAAAGCAAAAAGTGCGCAAAAGCGTTAACCAAGTTTTTGTAAAAATTGAAAGGTATAATAAATAATGAAGAGACTATTGAATAGAAATTACACCTGTGAAAATTGTTCTGGAATTTCAACACCAAACATTAATGTAGAAGGATAAAAGTGATTCCTCGATTGAAGGTGTAGATAAGTTTAAAAGAAAATTTGCGTAAATCGAAAACAAGTAATCGAAGGCATGAAACTGATATAAATTTGAAAAAAAATCTTTTTTTTACCTGTTTTATCCGTTATCTGCCATAGTCCCCCTAACTAAAATGTCATAATTTCCAAACCTTCTTACCTACAATAGTGTAAATCTACAGAATATATTTCATGTTTGATAGTGTAACGTAAATCTGGCGGTCGCTTGTTCTAAGTCTAAAAGCTGGACATTCACTGCAAATGCACATTTCTGCGCTTTTTTTTCGAAAATGTGGGTTTTTATTATTCATTATATCAGAATATACATGCTAGACTACAATTTTAGGACGATAACTTAAATACTTTGTTCTTATATAAAAGTAATAAACTGAACATTATTAATTAACAATAGATAATTAAAAAAATATAAGCATACAACGAACATGTTTTACAAACTATAAATAATAAAAAAAACTAACATTAGGTTAGTGGTTGACGACTCAAAGTGCGGGAGTAAATACAATATATTGTTTATAAACATCTCTTTATATGAATAAAAAGCGTTTTAAAATCATCAAAAACGTAATTTTTTTTTTGCAAATTGAAAAATTTATAACTTTATTAATACTGAACATTTCTTCATTATTTTAGTACCTACTGTTTTATCATTATAATGCTACATAGCTATCGATGATTTCTAAGACATCGAAAACGAATTTTTCGGCCGTGACCTGTCAATTAATGTATATATTTTCTTAATTATTGTAACTAACTGTAATCTGTCAAAAATGACGGTACTTTTACATGTCGGTTCCTAAAGAATAAGTATTTTATTTCTTTATATAAAAAAGAAAAGAAATAAAAATGAAAAAAAAATACGTAAAAAAAGGAAAGTTACGGACGTTAGATGAAGTTACGAAGAAGGCCGAACAGACAGACATCTAAATTATTATAATTGGGATGGGATAATGTTCAATTTATTACTTTTACATAAGAACAAATGTTCTATCAAAGTTATCGTTCTAAATAAAATGTAACCTAGCATATACATTCTGATATGAATGAATAATAATAAAAATATATATGCATTTGCAGTTCAGGCGCAAGGTCTAATCGTAAAAAAATAGCAAAAATCGAAGATATACATGTATGTTTCTATCATTTAACAGTCAACTCATAGGTAGGTAGCTAGTCCATTGTCGATAAACCCTGCAACATCAGAATAACTCACCGGATATTTATTGATGTTTTCCGCGAACGATGGTGTCACCCATAAATCTTTTTCGGGTAATAATTTAAAATAGTCAAAACGTGCCAAAAATTAATCGATACATTCCTTCAATCAATCAGGTGCAACTATAAAAATGAGGAACGATTTCCATCGCGTTTCAAAAACATTCTAAAATTACTCTGAAATTTAACTGCCACAAACTCATTATTCGTCGACCATTAAAACATTACGCGTGGCAGCTGGTCCAAATATTATTGTTACGTGACCACAGTCGGTAGGTAAAATCAACAACAATATAATGAATGCACGTGTTTACGGGGTCAATCAAAGGTTGCGATAATATTTTCTGTTAAAGTGAAAAACGAATCAAAAATAGTTTTGAGCCAGTAAAATCAGGTTTCTTACAGCCCTAATTGAGCTCTACTAATCAAATTAAAATCCTTAAAATAAACACACGTCATTGTATTAAACGACTAGCTTCGCCCGCGTGGATTTCAGTTGGAGACTGTTAGGGCCGGTTGTTTCAAGTTGGATTAAAGTAAGCGTTCTTTAAAAGCATAGATTTTTACGATCTCCACCAATCAGACGAACCGCTTTCGTAAAAATCTATGCTTTGATCGACCGCTTACTTTGATCGAACTTGAAACAACCGGGCCTTAGAGTATTAGTAAAAAATCAACATAATCTAAACTACTCGTCCTAAGAATGTTGTGTAAAAGGCAATTTTTATATACTGACGATAAGCAAATTTATTTTGATGAAAATTTAACATTACCTACTTAAATTACCCCCGACACATTAAAATTAATTTTAAATGTATATTTTGTTCGTAATATGTGAATTAATCTTAACACACAGATATATTGTCGTTGCGGACTTTTTTTACATGCCTTATTAAGCTCTTCAATTTTTCTATTGAAAAAATTCATATATATCTCTTACCGTTAAGGCATCGTTCGTAAGAAATGCACTCACTCGACCGTTTTTTTCATTACCCATTTTGCAATTAATAAAAAAATGTATGTAAAGTGTATTAATTAGAGATGCAATGGGTAGTGGTTTGGCCGGATACCGAATACTGAATATCCGGCGAGCCCCGACGCCGGATATCCGGCGGCCAAATTTTCGGGTAATAGCCACGACATGTCTTGTTAGGATCCGAGCGGCCGCGGGGGACATCGTCATAAAGTTTCACTTACGGAGCTGTGATTTTTGGGGTTGCTTCAACGAAATGGCAATAAAATAAAAAGAATAATCAGTGTCAGGATCAAAAAAGAACGCAATTGCAAGCGAGATTGACTATCGAATCGACCGTAGTCGCGACCATAACATATGGTGGTCAGCTAATTTAAGACAGCAGATATCCAAATTTGACAAAGTTTATCCTTTATCTCCTTCCAGTAGCGCATGCAGTGAAATACTATTTTCTGGAGCCACAGGTCAAGTTTATGAAAACAAGCGTAATCGCTTACTGTCTTAAAATGAAGAGAAATTCAAAAAATTAATCATAATTTGCAATTGTTTAATTTTGAACACTAACCAGTTTCTGGATTAAATAAATAATAATCAATTTTTCGTAGACTATGCGGATTTTGTTTGCTTACAACTATCTTTTTATTATCAATAAATCAATTTTTTGGCGTTAATTTCAAGAATTTTTCGCATTTTAATGAAAATGCGGTATCCGCCGGATATTGAGCTACTGTCCGGCCTGTGAAACTGGGCCGGATACCGGATAGTTACCGGATATCCGTTCCATCTCGAGTATTAATACCCTTCCCGCACAGGATGCGCTGAGATGAAGAATGCAAAAACTAAAATTCAGAAAAGCGTAAAAATGCAATATACTCACGCAAAATTACGAACGGTGGTACAAACATGAACGTGAATTATAAACAGACACACTTTAGGAAACGTCCCGATAGGATGGTTGTTTTTGTTTGTGAAATACAAAAGGATTTTACCGATAGATATAATTATTTGGACAGTCGGTGGTTGAGGGAAACGGCATATAAACACCGGTCGCGCCCGCGAACAAGTGCACACAAACAATGAGCTCACCGGCGAGCCAATATCGCTTTTCTAAACTTAAAGTTCTCCAAATAGCCATTTCTCATGGACGTGTTTGCACGCCCCGGATGACAGGTGACCCCTGCATGTGAATGTCACACATGCACACAACACGTGCACCGATGGAACACATGTCTATATTAATAAAGAGATTTTTTTTGTATAAATCCACTATTTATTAAACAATCAATGTGTTTCAACCTCATCATCAGGATACAACATGTACTAAAAATTAAAATTAATGTGATATCAAATTTAAATGGAACTAATTGCTAAAAGGATTTGATTATTTATATTTAAGTTGTGTAAAGACATTGAAAGTACTTTACTGCACTTTTGTCAGAAGCAAACTCGAGTATGCAACGCAAGTATGGAACCTCCAGTATATGATCTATGTAAATCGCTTGGAACAAATTCAAAAAATTTCTATTCGCTTTCTCAACTTTAAATTCAATTGCATTTCTGACGATTATGACAGTTCATGCAAAAAATATCACATCCTACCGTTATACAAACGTCGCGAAATATGTGATTTGATGTACCTACTAAAAATTGTATCAGGCAACGTCGACTGTCCTGAACTATTAAATAGACTAAAATTCCATATTCCCTGTAGATCTCGTAGACACAACCCAGTCTTTCACATTGATTTTACCTCATCCAACTATCGTCGTAATTCATATTTCTTGAGGGTATGCGATGCATTCAATAAACTGATAAGATTATTGGATATTGATCTGTTCGAGTGCAGCCACACAAGATTAAGAAAAATTTTGAGTGCTGAATTTTTTTCCACGTAATAATTAAGTTTCTTTTTCTTTTGTTCAAATTTTTTATTCTTTCTTTCTATATAATTAATATGCCTTAGTATATCATAAATATTTATCATTACTGACATATTTCTAAATGTGGAGACCTGTAATTGGCCATCTATATTGTATCAATGTTTTCTATGCTTTTTTTGTGCTGTTGGTCTTCCATAAACATTAAATAAATAAAAATATCCCTATCTAATAAAAAGTCAATTCACTAATAAATACCAACAATAACAAGGTAGATTTGAACAAAAAATGATTCCTGGTCGGTGAGAATCTTTGATGTTTTCAAACAATAAAAAAGTTGATATCCTGATTGATATTTATATGATAAACTATATTCGTATTCAATATCAATAGTACAAATTTGATATACTTGAAACAGTTGTAAGGGAAGTAGGCTTTTTAATTAGAATTTAAAGCGCAGAGCTGAACGTTGAATATTTTTCACCCGAGTGAGCTATAAATAAAAATCATTTTTGTTTAATATAGTATGTTATATTGGCACTTTTCTGGTGAAAATATTGTCAAATATATATTTTTTTCCAAATATCCGTCAAAGGCTACCGATAAAAGTCTGGACGGAATTACGTTAGATTAAAATAAGCATTTCTCAATAAATACGATTCCATTGGTTGGGCAAGGTCAGCCGTTCTGCCGTTCCTGAACCGATCAACAGCACTTTACTTCAACCCCCGTATTTGCATTTCACCGCGTTATCATTGTAAAACGGTAAACGCAGCGCCTCTCCCACATGCAAATACTGTTTATTTCAATTGCCCGCCAAAAGGGTCTTATTGATAGTAAAAAAGGTAAATCATACATATTGTTTTTCCAAAAGAAAATACTGCCCATCGCATTTTTTCAGTGACACATTAAAAATTATATAACATTTCCCGAGGAACAACTAAAATTAAAACAACAAAAACACATTTATCTTTTGAAAATTTTGATAGAAACGACATAAAAAAATTCTGTAGAACGAGTTCATCTCGCTTCCTATCAACATTTTCCGAAGAATCGAAAATGGTACACGGAAGATATAAAAGACACCGATTAATGAAATCAACGATCACCGATTATGAATGCACAATGCATAGGAAAAGACACACATGTTCAGAAGACGAAAAAGATCTGGAGAAAAATCCCTATAACGAGTATATGACGAGATGACCCGCAAAAAATATATATTAATACGGTCACCTAGGTATGAAAGAAAATCTCGCACTAGTGATCACTAAATGGATTAGAAATGGCCGAACTGTGTCCAAATTGTCCGGTTTTTCCAAAATGGCATCCTCTCCCAGTGATTGTCTGGGGCCTAGCCGTTAATTAATAACTGTCGATAAGAATGCGTCCTCACCGCCGCTGAGAGCCTATAAAAGTCATGGTATATTACCAGCCGTGGTCTGTTACCACCGGGCAGGTTCGAAAAGCGCTTCCAGCAGTCCTCGCCTTCCTGGGTGTCCTGAAGATATTTCTGGCGAACATAGCGAACCAGATCATCGCCGCAGTCGAGTCTTCTGCTGGACCGGGTCAAAATCAAGCCGAGCTTGTGTGAAGTTCGAGCTGGGCCGAGCTTGCGTAAAGCTCTAGTCACACTGTATGCCTCTCGTGGCCCTTCTCAGGTCTATTCCCGAGACGTTCCTCAGCCGCAGAGTTTATCGTCTTTGCCTTCGAGCTTTTCCCGACAGGGTCTCGTCGAACGCTTAGTGGGACTGTGCCAGAGACCTAACTGCCTGTTCCAAATTTTATGTGCTTATCTTCTACTGCTCATGTGCAATGTACGTTTTTTGAGGTTTAATAAATTGTTTGTATTGATAAAACTTTCTGTATTATATTTATATATTTCCACGCCTTTGTCACCTGCACGCTAATATCGAAACCTTCCGTTTCAACTTGAAACCTGGGTATAATTTTATATGTTTGCAGCTCAAATCGAAGCTCAAATAAGTGCAGTAACATATCCTCAGTCAGAATAACCTCGACCACAAGCGAAGTAATAATTCTTCACATTGTCTGACTTGCTCGTCGAAAACACCTCCAAGCCGACCGCTGATACCTTTGCAGCCATGACATCATCGTCGGCCGCGGCGCTGGCGGGACGAAGGGGGTCCGCTCTCTAATCACAGCCGAACAGGCAAATAGACGAAAACAAAGTTTTCAGCGAACGTCGATACTGAGAGACTTCGGTATCAGCAGGGCAGTATCACTTTTCACCAATTGTTTCAATAATCTAAACGGGCGTGTTGAAGCCCCTGGGTCCAGATCTCCGATCATTGTATCATTCAATGTTTGCGTGTGTACCTACCCATACTGTACACTCCAGACAAAAAGTTTTAAGACAGACGTAGATTGGATAAAATATATTATTTTCTGGGAGAACTTATGTTACACAATTAGGTATATTGTGAAATATATATATATATATATAAATATAAATAGTGCCCAGAACATATTTAATTTTCATAACGTATAACGTTTTCAAACGACTTAATGTCGTCGCTTATAAGAATCGCTGTTGGTTAAATAACACTCTGAAAATCACTATTTTAACTTTTGATTGGTGAGTTTTAACTTCATGATACGAAAATATTCCGTTGCATGGTGCGCGCGCATTTCGTTGCACTGTCACTGTCAATATGAATAACATCAAAAAATTACAATTAAATTCATTAGCATAAGTTCTTACGCAAGACCGACAGTTTTGAAAGCTAAAGGGTCTTTGGGGTCTAAAGGGTGTGTATTTTGTTCGTGCCAAGTTATATACACTATATACAGCTGAGTTGCCTTATATATTAACTGTGCGGGCGTCCATTCATCAAGCATTCAATGCCCAAACAGCCTAGCCGTAATCTACATACACACCAACAAAATGCACACATTTTCTTCTATCTACTTAAATACTTATTCTGTCATTCCAAAATGTTTATATTGTAAAATGCATTTATATTGCAGCACTTTCAAGTAATGATGGTATTTTGACCGGTGGCACACTAACCGTTATTTGGGATTTCTATCCGATTGTATCGATGGTTGGTAACGGTTTTTTCGCAATTCGACGGATAACCATCATCACTACGAGAACAGTTATTGTTGTGCAAAATACTCAATCGCTAATCATCGATACAATCATAACAAATAATAACCGGTTAAACAGTTAAACCCCTGTAACCGTTGTAACAACGGCTTGACCGGCCCTAGTTTCAGCAAACGTTTAGTGCTTTGTATGATTCATTGGCACACAAATTTTAAACCGCATTGACAATTAACCATCATATCTACAGTAAATAAAAATATGAGCATGAATACAAGTAGTATATAAACTTGGTTACGAAAATAAGTAAACTTACGAGAATCATAAAAAATATAAGATTAAGAAGCAGTAATATCAATGCAGAGAAGTATATTAAATTCCATTGTGTACCATTCAGACGAAAAGTTTGAGACTAAATATACTCTTGACATATCTAATATAATGTATACGTTCACGCTTTAAAATTTTCCATTTGCCATCCACATACATGTTGTGCAAAATACCAAGTATCTTTTGCACAAATAACGCGTGGGAGGTCGAGCTGATGCCGAAGAATATTCCACCGCCATGTCAAGTATTTAAATTCCGTGTCCGACTTTTGGCACGTTCGAAATACCTGTCCACGGCAATTTGCAAAGTAAAGCAATCCGTCATAATTAGTCCGCGTTTTTTGGATCCGTTATAAATTGAGATGATCCGACCGTCTAGGTAGGTCCATGATTAATGACGCAGTACGGTGGAAATAAAAGCGTATTTAAGAAGAGAAACGTAAATCTTATAAAATATTTTTTTATCGACGCTTAAAATATTTGATGTTCACATGAAGAGAGTGGCACACACAGGTGTAGGAATAGTAAACATAGTTGGTTTCTAGTAGAAGGACACTCATGTGAGAAAGTGGAATACGGAGCTGGCAAAAGAAGAATGAAATAAGACTAAAAAGTAATGCGGTAGAGCGATGAACGTAGACAATCGACCCTAATGAAATCGTCATGATCGTAGAACAATGACGATTTCTGGATCGTTAAAAAGTGAAAAAAGAAGCCATCTAATGGTATATAAAAAGTGTATTTTTTCTCATTAATTTAACCGTCGTTATACGAAGTCGGTTTTGATTTGCTATCGTAGAACAATGCAGCCTGTGTAAAAACGTCGTTATACTGCGCTTACAATACTTGAGGTTAGATAGGTTTCAACTTTAAATAACTAATAATAAACTAAGTTTCAAAGGAAAATCTTGTAGTTATCGAGCTATGACAAAGTGTCTTTATGTAAATAAAACTTCAAACTGCTCTCCTGCAAACTTTAGAAAAACCCCATGCGTCGTTATTCTACGATTTTGACGAAATGTTGGCTATTTAGCTAACTGGACGTGAGGAATGCGTAGATTAGAATGGTTAACAGTGAATTTGACAAGGATCTAGAAAATCACACGGCATCTGCAAGAGACTAAGACGTTACCATGTATGCCTATTAATCGTGGCACGATAAAATTTATGAATGTGGGCTCGGTACAATTAATATTTTAAAATGAAAAAGATAATACGTTCAATATTTATTCTTAGTCTAATTCTTCGGAGGTACGACGTGATGTAAAGTAAAATAAATACAAAAAGAAATAACGAAAAGAAAGTTGAAATTAACATAAAAAGGGAAAAAAAGATTTAAAAGAAATAACATAGTCGGCTGATAATACGGTCTGCGAAACTGTTTGCCCTTTGGCAACAGCGATGAGATCATGCGAGCCAGGTACCGACTTACATTGTATTAAAAAAAAACACAATTTATGAATCTTGGGTTGGTTTAACCGACCAAAGTTTTCGGGAATGTGAAAGAGAGGAGGTATAATAATACGAAGGGAAAATACAACCCCGCATGTAAAGATTCATAAAGAGGTTAATTACGTCATTGGGTTACATTATAGTACGCCTCAAAGCTCTCAAATTGTACAAGGCGACTTTCGATTACTTTTTACATGTATAGGCGACAGGATCAAACAGTAAACCGGAAACAATCAGTAAAAAAATCGAATACCATTGGTTTTTATTTTTCTTTAAAAATGTAGTCATTAAAGAAAACCTATACTCGCTTTTTCTTTTGAAAACAGAAAGCTTTTAAGCTAATACAGTATGATGTTCCATCCCAAAGAAGATAAAATAAGATATTCAGGTGAGCCAAAATAAACAAAGATAAATCGGGAAATGGTTCACTACACTCACAAATGAAACACAAATAATTTTAAAGACAGGAAAATGAAACTTGTACAATTTTAGAATGTAGATATACATACAAAGGATGGTATGTAAGGATAGAATTTATTTAATATTCTAGCTACCCTTTCTTATTCTACATCTAACAGTGAAACCGAAGAGAGACTACAGAAAGCAAAAATTTCTAACTAATAAATAAAATGGCATAGTGGTACTCAAATTCATTGCTGAATACATGATAAACCTGGCGCAGGAACTTGGAAAAGACAATGACTGATCATGACGCCTATCTATCATTGAAATCCAAGACTGGAGACCAACGGAGGAAATAGTAGAGCCAATAATGATGATGATAGTCCCAATACTATATTTATGTATGTTTGCATAATAACATGCAAGGCTTTGAAGTGGGATAAAAAGGGCGGTATATTCATTCATTGTTGCATTATATACATGGAAGTATAATCAAATATTTTTATACCACTCAATTGGCTCAGATATCACATGACAGTAAATTTGTGCAGATTAAAGATCATACTAAAGCCGTAACGAGTTTTTAAATTAAACATCGTTAATAAAGAAAACCATAAATAGATGAAAAATTATACTACCCACACTAAACATAGTCGCTGTTAACACAGACAGTTCAAATAAGTCGTTTTCAGATTCGAAATATTTACCATGTTGCAAACGAAAGATAAAGCGAACAAAAGCAAAACTTTGCTACGTTTGCTTAAAAATTCAGACTGCATATTTATGGTGCATTTTGATCAATAAATACACAAATTCTGTTGCGCCGCATAGATTTCGAAAATGTGTACCAACGAACTGAAAATTGTTTAAAAGTTTAAACTCGATAAAACTTTTTGAGCGTTTCGAGATGCACCTGTGTCTGTGTGCGCGACGCAAGAATGACGTGATCGGTGCAGTTAACCTTCAAAGGAGCAAAAAGAAAAAAAAGGCTCGAGGAGTAAACGGGGTCCTTGAGAAAGGACAGCGAAGGTTAATGGTTTATTTAGTGAAGCAGATCGTTCGGCGTTGAGTGCCACTGACAAGTGTTTGTTGTACTTGTATTGACTTATTATGTCCATAGGGCGATCACGGTTGAAACAACAAAAAATAGTCACATAATTTAAAAAAAAATTCTTAAAATTTATTAAATACAAATTAAATATACGCTTGGAAGATATCAATTATGAATATCTCCTTAGTTATTTACAACTCTTAAACTTGTCTGTGAGACGTACTGTAACAGACCTAATATTTCTTTATAGGATCGTAAATACTTTGATTGATTGCCCCCAGATTATTAGTCTGATCAACTTATATGCCCCATCGAGGTCATCAAGACACAGTGCATTATTCTATTATAGTGGAAATGTCAGAACTAATGCATTAGCTAACTCTGTAATTCCCAGATTACACTCATTAGGGAATGAACATGCAGAGGCGGCTGACATTTTTGCTGATAGTATGACTGTGTATAGGACAAAGCTGATACAATTGTTTACATCTCAACGAAATGGAAATGGACAATAAATTTTTCTGTATTATTATTTTACCTTTAACTATTATTATTTGTACCTTTAACTGTATTATTATTTTATCTGTCTCATGTTTTTCTGTATTATTATTATTAATAATATTACCTTTTAACTATTATTATTGTAACTTTTAACTGTATTATTATTTTAACTGTCTTATGTTATTTAAAAAAAAATTATTCTGTATATTTGTAAAAGCCCATAAGGGCGTTAAATAAATAAATAAAATAGTGTCATATTGTTAATAGCAATGTGACGGCGATATGAATAGCGGTTACTTCACTTTAAGATGTCAAAAAATACATATAAATTGCATTTTTTTTACGCAACTATTGCTCATTGAAAATCCGTTTTATTATCATATTTTATGACGTAAATTAGTCGATTCATTAAGAAATTATTTTGAAAATTTCAAAATGGCGGAGTTACGTGCTGTCCGGCAAAGATCCTTCCTTCTCCGAGACGCGCGCAGTTGGTGGAGATAATAATGTCGCCAGGGTTTGGGTGACATGAAAACGTTAATTATTTCATTGTTAAATAATGTAATGCCTATGATGTTTTTTGTGTAAATTTTTTAAAATTTGTTCATAAAACTATATAAGAAGGGTAAAATGTCAAAGGGGCGCTAGTGATTATTTCGAACTTTATAGGGGAGCGAAATAATGTAATCTGATTTTTCAATATTTCTTTTATTATTAAACGATTTTCATGTGTGTTTTGGATAAACAAATATGGAAATGGTTTAAAAATAAAAATAAAACATTTAAAAAATCAAATTGACTGAACTTTCTTTTGCTCTCCTGTAAAGTTCGAAATAATCACTAACGGCCTTTTGGCTTTCGATCCTCCTACTAAAAAAAGAACAATGGTGTATTCTTTATTACCTTGTTGAATTATTCGTACATATTCGTATTCGCCGAACAGTAGGCTTGATATTCGTATTCGTGAAAGTAGTATTCGTTGCATCACTAATAATTACATTTTTTTATGAAATATAGGAAGAAAGAAAAGGATGATTGATGAAGATAACTGAATAGATACGAAGCAGCCGCAGTAGCACCTGGCCCAGAATAGGGTTCAACGGAGATCGACGAGGGTCTCCCTTAAGAAGCGCACATGTCACAGGTATACTGTAAACAGGCAGGTAATTAAAATCAGACGCGGAACATAAACGAACGACACTAAATAAACGAAAGCCGGCAGACTGACAGCGGCAGTGTCGGGGGGCCCAGCTGCGCGCGGAGCGAGCGCGGCAGATACGTATAGCCAAAAGTCGTCTAGAGGTCGTCACATAAAACAAAGGATGACAGGCAAAGCATGCCCATGCTGCCCGCGTGTGTTTTCTAATCGATTGTATATGTCTAAACGAACGGCGAGTACGCGAGGCGGCGAAATAAAATAATTTTATCGCGGCGACCCGACGCCCCCGTAGGAACGGGACAATTAAACTAGCATTAGTTACGGGACATACCGAGAATTAACACTGTTATAATAATATTATTATAGGCTGACATTTAAAAATATGGTAGCCTGTAACGTCACAAAACCTCTCTATAGAAAACAATACGTAATCGATTATTAATGGGTCACTTATTGTCATATTACCGACTAGCTATTGTTTTATGTATAGACGTACCACTATAACTTGGCGTGCGAGGGAGGGCGTCGCTGTCGCGTAACAGAAGTTTTCAGGGTGTAAATTTATTACACAATACATAATGTACAGAATGTCCGGTGACCGGTGTCGTATTAAATACAGAAATTTGGTCGGGCAGCACTAAAGAAACCATGCAGTAATGGCGGCCGTTCTATCTGTCAAACTGTCGGAGGGTAATATCGGTCCATTATTCGCTTTTTTAGCTTCGCAAAACTTTAATACTTCATTGGCAATTGTTCTTGCACCATCCCGGACTGTTTAGGATGTTTTGGACATAACAATTCAGTGTATATTGGTAATCAAGATGACACAGCTCGCGCTCAAAGACGAGAATGAACTGAATGACAGGGCGAGGGGTAACCGCCGGGTGCGGGCGGGGCGGGTTTTAGTTCAAAATTCGTCGCACGCCAAGTTACGTTGGGCAAGCAATAGTGTATGATATGACCCTGTTAACTCCCGTGCGTCGGTGGTGTAACGTAGGTCTACATGTCATAGAAAATATGAAATATCTACCTCATTTACGAAAACTAAAACGTCACATTTTTTGTAATCATCGAATGGACATTTTCACAGCAAAGTGACTGAATTAAACTGTTACGAATGTACGGATCTTTGTACAGGGATTACAAAAATATCTGTGGGAGACATTCTCCCACTACCTGGATTGGTATCGGGCGAGCGCCATATTAAGACAGACTTACCGCAGGTGTTAGGTTCTAGTTGTACAATCTTTTTAATAAGGTATAAATATATAGATATACATATGCATATTACACTACTTCTTAAATACTCCTACTCTTAATCATATTCAGTATATTTAAACACTACGCAGGCATAACCAGCCGGCTCGAGAGTATTCGGGTTGAACACCGCTCTCATTTACGACAGCAAAAAGTAAGAAACCACCTCACATATTTACGATACTTTTTATTGTTCAAAAACAACCTCAGGATATATTCGAAATGTGTAACATTCAAGATTGCCATAAAAATTTAATGAATCGTAAAAAAAAGATAAGAAAAACAATGCGCGCGCGTCATTTATATAAATAAAATATTCTATACGGATAAGATATCCATTAAACGCTATTTAAGGGACATATTGTCTTAACCTCGATGGCATTGCAATAAAAGTGACCATTAATAATGTATAACGTAATGAATTAAAATAATTCAACATTGAAAAAACTGGATGAAATCATTGAAAACGTCGTCACTCGACAATAATAGAAAATAAATAATGGATGTTTGTTGGAGGTCATCGATTAATTATTGCTAATATGATAAACGATGACTACTACTTCATTTCTCTCCGCATATTTTCTCTTTGAATCCTGACAATTTTGCTCCAATTCATCGTGATCAATTCTACCTCTAATTTTTTAGTGCCGATAAAACAAACACTTTAAGACATTATTAGGTACCGAACCCCCAAAATATTTTGAAACAAAGTTACAAACACGTCTTCTTCTTTATTCTTCCTTGCACTGTCCCAACTCATTGCATAGGTAGGCTGTTGGGGTCGGCTCTTCTCGTTCTCAGGCTGTATCTTCTTCGGTTCTGGGTATCGCTTTCATCCAGCCCGTTTCTCTATAATATTTTGGAGCATTGAGTCTCCCAGGAGTTCTTTGGTCGTGCTCTGGATGACTGTCGATGACGCTCCATAGACGTTGCCTGCTTCACTGTGTGTGGTCTGGTGGTTTCTGTCTTATGTGCCCGTAAGCCCGAAATCACAAACACGTGGACGCCACAATACGTAATTTTTTTGTGTCCATACTTAAATTAAATGAACATTTCACATTACACGCGATATGTTGTGTTGACATTTCCTTCAAAACGTCAGTACTCGGAAGTATCAAGGTTTTAGTCCAGCGACCATTTTAATGTCACACTTGTATGGAGAATTTCTGTCGAATAAATAACTGCACTGCAGGCGTAGAGGTACTTTTTTTTAAAAATATTTAGTACACGGTACAACTCAAGGACTGCATTAAAAACCTTAATAACCAGAAGAGATATCACCACATTCAATACAAACGGAAAACTATAGCACTTCTTATCGTAAATTTCCAATCTGACGTGTTAATTTGAACACGCTATTTTCCGTGAACGAAATCCAAACGGATTTAAATGTATTTTTAATAAACACACGTTCAAAATGAAAGGATCCGTCGGAGGGGAAAGTGGGGGGCATCAGATACGATCCGAGTGAAAATATAACCGCTTTCGATTTAGAAAATATGCTAAAATCTCGAATGCGCGGGATACTCGGTTGCTCCCAGCCGCGCGTGCCGACTGCGAAATGCATCGTAGAACGCGTATGAAAATATTATTTATAAAAAAGAAAAAAATAATTACTTAGTTTGGTCATTAAAAAAATATTCAAACGATTGCAATAAACAAGTTCAATACGACGAACGGTAGAATATAATCGCATGAGAAAGTGCGCGTAATGTCATCTGCCTTAAATTATCGTCCTGATTAACATAAATATTATATTAGTGTACAAAACGCTTATTAGGCCAGTGCTCACGTACGCAGCTGAGACGTGGATACTAAACAAGAGGAATGAGCGAGCACTGGACGTTTTTGAAATGAAAATTTTGAGGCGTATCTTCGGACCGGTTCTAGAAAATGGACTTTGGCGCAGACGTTACAACAATGAGCTCAATACTCTATTTAAGGAGCCAAACGTCACAAAATTTATAAAACTGGGAAGACTTCGGTGGCTGGGTCATGTGGAGAGAATGTCCGAGCATCAAGCACCAAAGTCCCTGCTGAACTCAAGGCCAATAGGGCGAAGGAGCTTAGGAAGACCAAAATTAAGATGGAGTGACAACGTCCTCAAAGATGTCTCTGCCTTGGAGCTTCGAAACTGGAGAGAGCTGGCACTAGACCGAGATGAGTGGAGGAAAATTATTGAGGAGGCCAAGACCCACCAAGGGTTGTAGTGCCAAGAATGATAATGATAACATAAAATTGATAAAAAAAACGTCAGCTATTGGTGTGTTCGTCGCGGACGATTCTCAACCCGTCATTTAAAAAGTTTCTCCTACAAAACATCCATTTTGTTGACAATTATTTGAACTCCTAGCACGCAATAATATCAATTCTTTATTAATGACAATTCTCTTGGGCACATCAAATTTGCGATGATTGTGTTGCTCTGTTTCAATAATTGTTACCAATTCTATTTCGTTTGCTTATTCGCCACATGCACTGTACACGCTAATCGTCTTGCATATCATGTGCCTATTTCGTACATGATCGCATTGCATAGATACTTTGAATATAAGCATGTTACTATGGCTAGACCGCATTCAAAAGAATGTGCGCAAAAAATATGTGTTGTCACGGTGCAAAAATGAACACAAAAGAAAATTTTCAAGTAAGTAACCTTTTTTAAACTAAAAAATGTATATTTATTTGGAATATCATATTGAGGCTTGTAATAAGGGCTTGCCAGGCAACTTTCCCCCGCTTACTTCTTACCGGAAAAAGCTAGGCAAAAATGGTCTTTTGATTGTAGTCGACCTATAGAGCGAGCTGAAGGACACTTGTATTTGGAATATTGGGTTGCATTCAAAAAAAGTAATGTATTCTCATCAAAAATAAAACTAAAATTTAAATAATTAAAATCCAGTCAATATAATTGTTTTATTTATTTAATCTATATAATATAGGAGAATTATAATACAATGACTGTCTCGCTAGAAGAATCTATGTTGAGACAGGCAAACCAATACGCAGATTTTCACTATTTATCTTCGCAGCCCACGTAGCCCAATACTGGCTTCTCACAACGAAGGTTCGGGTTCGATTCCTGGTGAGATCACAATAAATCTACGTGATTTACTCAAGCCTAGGTGTTTTTTGGTGTGCTTTGTTACAGTATGTGGCCACATGGCCTGCTGAAGCGTTTAAAAAATAATCATAAATATTCTTTATGATAATACTGGAACAAACTATTATACTACTCTTGTTTAACAAATTCAAAAGCGAATACATAACATTTGTTACGTTTATTCTCAATAAAATCGAAGCTTAATCTAATGAGGCAAAACACTGAATAATGAAATTTCTCATAGCTTAATTTTTCTTTACTATATTTATTTCACACTTATACAACTAGCACTTATGAAATAGCATTACGTTACGCATTAACTTGCTTGTTGCCTTAGAACGAATTTTTAAACTACAATATTAAAATAAAAAATCTGAACCGACTTCGAATCTTGTCATAATAATTTTTGAAAATTGTTAAATTAAAATACGGAATAAAATTTGTAATTTGTACATAAATTGATTAACAAGAATATGAATAAAGTACTTACATTATTTAGCTATTGTATTTAAGATAATTTAAAAAAATAAACTAAATTTATTAAATAAGCACACGTATTTCCCGTCAATATTGACGGGCCCGAAATTTCTGGCATCGGTTACATAACGACACGGGTGTGATTAACGACCCAAAAATAATCATTAATTTTCGCCAGCGATGTATTCTAAACGTTGCCAAGGCGAAAATGCAAAAAGCGGCATTCGGAAAATTACCTTTGTAGATAGTCGGACAGACAGATACACACCTCCGCGCCTCGCGACATGATGTTGACATTCTAGCGTACACAAGTGTAAACAGTGTTCACCAGGCTTAAAACCAAATAAATAATGGTCTTTGGGCGGTTGAGGAATGTCGTTTCGCAAGACGTTGCGAAACCGCACCGCGCGAATAAATCATAACCGCTTCGTTCGCGGCGCTCGGATTCATAAATACGCGGCAGGAGCGGAATATGGGACGGACATAATTTGCATCCTAAACTGACATTTCCAGCGGCGTGTGAACTTGGGCGCATCGCGCACGCCGTCAGGCCTCTGTTCACCTGCAGGGGAGACGCAGCATCACAATCACTTGCTGCACGGTAATGCACTTGACACGAGATGATCCAATATCAGAATTGATTTGTTTACTAGGATAGGTAATGGATAGTCAGTTGTACGTCAGTCCTGATGAAGATACGGTGGTATCGAAACCGGTAGATGTAGAGTCATTATTCAAGTGATTTATACGAAGTTATTTAATTAAAATTTACAATCTAATATTTTTAAACAAAAAATATGCTGGTACATGATAGCAGTTAAAAATTGAAAATATTGATTTTCAGGCGTATTCTAGTAAATATGTTTAATAATTCGAAAGAATATCATATATACGTTAAGAGGAATATTTCTAAAAAAAACTCCACTTTAAAAAATAAAATACAGAGGTATCATTACTAGTTACGAAAGCTGTGTATACTAACTTGTGAATGAGAAAAAACCAACAAATAATATATGAAAGGTTCTTGATTCGAATATATATATATATATATATATAGAACTTATATATATATAGTGTGTGGATGTTCTTACGATGGAATTGATTAACGTTGCATTATGTGAAGTGATCACTTAAGCCAGCTAAAACATGTTTGAAGCCCCGAGCCATCGTATAAGAGATTTCCATCCACTTTTCTCGTATATAGATTAGCTTCGTCTCTGTGAGACTTCTATACCTTATACTTAATAAATTAATCTAATATTAATTTAACGTTTTTGTGGTAGTTAAAAGCTTACGAATTGCATAAGCAATAGACATTATTAGCTACCGAACCCTTAACATTTATTAATTAAACCGGAGTCCTATACATACATATGGTGATGTAAAATTACATGAGGAATTAAACTACGCTGGAAGAATAAAATTAGATGTTTTTTTAAGGGAGGTGATTTTTTTATTGGCTATTATTAAGGTACATAAAAAAACTATTATTTCGTTGTAAAACTTTTGAAAAAAAAATTGCCACGTCATGTGTATTTCCATGCAGTGTATGCTTGTTTAACATCTTTGTGCATTCAGTATCTGATACTTCTCTGGGTAGCTATCTCATCACGTATCCGAGATGTTGAAATATTCATGCGTACTCACTCTATGCTAATTCTGAGCATCATTAGATCCACATCTTTAATTGAAATGTTTCAAGCCGCCTTATTAATTCTTAGGTAAATGTTCATGTTCATGCTTTCATATCATAAAGTAAAAGCGAGAACACATTTGAACATTCGTAATCTGAGATTTAGGTCATGACCGCAGAACGCATTTGTCACGCGGATAAAGGTTGGAAATACAAAATGACAAATCCTTCGCCCTATTTACAAAGCTCATCTCAACAATTATTCTCCCCATATATTTCAATTTCGTGCACTGATCTGCATCACTTTGGTCTAACAAGGGCTTATGCATCGGATTTCCATATTATCTACCACTTTACATCACGAACAGCAATCATGATTCTTCAGAAAGGTTAATATTTTCAATGAAGGAGTAGATTAAATAACACAGTATTCAGGACAATGTGTGGTCTCCATAATACCTTAATCCAATGCGAAAAAACTTCCTTCCTGGAATCTTTGCTCGTAGATAAGTCTTTTCGAACAACACATTGATAAAAACTTTCACGCTCGTGAATTATTTATATGCTTATATCTGTCACCTTTCTCCAATTACTGTTTTATTCCGATAATGTTAAGCCATGATTTTTAAGCGATGATAAATTTTTAATGATAATGTAATTGGATAATATTTTATCTGTCTATAAAAATAACCCATTCTATATAGTTACACAAAATGAATTGACCCATATTTGAATACCATTAAAAGCACATTCATTTTTTTAAAAGCGTAATGATGTACTCATACGCCAACCAAAGATAATAAATCATTTACATAAGTCAACAAAAGTGGATTGACGGATGACACGCTATTGGCTATCGATATAAATCACCCGCGTTCATCATTAGACCTTACAATGATTACTGAACCAACTTCGTAGCCGCGCCTCCGACGAAAACGAAGGTAGAGGGAACGAAGCAACAAGGTATATTGATTAATGATGTAAGAATGAGAAAGGATGTATATATATACGACTCAAGAAAGTAAATGCTTTCATACTATTGTATTACATGTTACATTTAAAAACTTAACCAAAGTTACACGAAAATAAAATATTTAAAGAACACTCAAGAAAGCAAATACAAGAATTAAGAGCTACCTCACGGATACACAACTAAATTACTATCTTCCGGATATATATCCGGGCATATAAATTAAATGACCCGTAATTATTCGAAAGCTCTACAACACAACACCAATATGACTGGATTATTATAATAAGCATAATAAACTCTGCTTTGTTTAGGTAAAAGGAAGGAAAATTCAATTTTTTATATTAATTTGAGCCAAAAACATGCTTTCGACAAAATACACTTTAATTTTGTTTTTCTCTTAATTTTTTTCTTAACCTTTCTTTTTTTCTCTTAACCTTTTTACCTAAGAAGGGCAGTATATCGGTGAGTAGTGACAGCCCTAATGGGACGGCTCTTCGGATACCAATGCTATCTGCAGGCCAGAAAGGTTCCAGAAAACTCAAGCCAGATAATTCTGAACGGTTGTGAAAACCTGAGAACATTTCTAGTGACACGTTAAGATTCTAAACCAAATATTATATATCTTTAAGAGATTTTAATAATAAAAAAATAGGAGTTTAGGAAAGCGGCAAAGACTAAGATAAATAATTACTTTATTCATATTATAATTGTGTAATTTGCGAGACAGCTCTAACCACCGATCGCGAAACGCATCATTAATTTTAACGGTCGAGTAACGCTGAGCAAACATAATATAATCTAATAAGGAATAGTGGCGGAGTCATAGATCGTAGACTACACCACTGTGCGGTGTGCAGCGGTTGCTCACGTTGCACACTTGTGTTTTAATAGCAAACATAATTATATATAAAAGTTTTAACTAAATTATAGCGCGCGCGGTCATAAGTAATTTGCCGTCAGCATTACATAATCACGTTGACTTCAAAACCATACAGTGCTGAATCGTCGAGCTCACCCCACGTTTATACAATCTATAGTTATAATATTTTTATTATATTATTTTACTTCTTCTTCAAAGACAGCAAACTTGTTTTGTGGTGACATTATAATTATATTTCGGAGAAATAAACTTTGTTTACACCACTTTTTTGTTGAAAAAAGTTCGACATGTTTCAGAGCCCATGGCCCCTGACACAAATAAGTAAGCTCTACGGGCTCTGAAATATGTCGATTTTTTTTTCATCAAAATGTGGTGAAAACAAAATTTCTATAAAATATATATTATTTTACTTACGGGATATAAAATTCAACATGTACAAAATGTACTTAAACTAAAATATTGTGTATATTACACATTAATGCGGAAAATCTTAATTATCACGTCTTCGATTATGAAAATAAAAATAAATTTATCTCACCCATCCCACCTGACTTCCAAAGAAGGTAATTTGTTGCGAAGTTAAACGGAATATATTCGGTTATATACGTACGGTGATGAGTGAAATCGTGATAAAATTATTTTTGACACATTCCCTACTTAAAAGAATTGTTCTGTTAAAGACCAAATGTTTTTTTTAGAACTCACAATATACATCCGGTGATGAGTGAAATCGTGATAAAATTATTTTTGACACATTCCCTACTTAAAAGAATTGTTTGTTCTGTTAAAGACCAAATTTTTTTTTAGAACTCACAATAATAATAACAGAAATACCAGTATTGGGCGTATGTATGATCCTTTTGTGCTCAAATGGGGACTTATTACTGCAACACTAAACGCAGTATCTGTCGCATCTGAAGACCTTAGTGTACCATATTTTTTTTTAAATATAAATGAGATTTTAAGTACAATTTTTACTATTTTCATGCATTTTCCTATGAAAGTAGGACTAGTTTGGTGGTCTCTCGTGAAGACGCTCCAAACACCGACCACACTTGGTCATTAGAAGACACCCTTACCAAACTAACACTGTGTTTACATGTGCGTATTTATAAGCGTTGTTGCCGAAGGTTTCGTCAGTAATGTTTACACTTCATTCGTTGCCCTGTCTGCTAAAATAACTTTTGCGATGCCAAGCGGTCTCGTGGCGGTCACTTTAAAGATGTCGTAAAAGAGACATGATGGCATTCCACACTGACGTCGACCAGTGGTAATAATAATATGTCAGGGACATGATAAGTGCGGTTGGCCGTGGGGTCTCGTGGCGGATTTTACAGCCCGAAAAGAAGTGTTGTCTTCATAAAACGGGTGTTGCATCTTCAGATCAACAATGGACTCTACTGAATGCAGCAGAGACAAGAGCAATAATACCTCTTTTCCATTCCAATTTATCAACCATTAACCAACAATAGGAAATCCTCTCCCATTCCACGCATATGCTCAGATTATAATTACCTCTTCAATTCAACGGATATTTTTAACACTAAATATGAAGAATATTGCCATATGGTGAAGCAGACACTAGAAACTCGTCCCCCTCCCTGATAATGTTTATCATGTATATTATATACATTACGAGCCCCTTTCTGTCTATGTTAAAGCTAAATTTGGAACAATCATTTAAATGATGTTTTAACTGTCATTGTCAAATTGACTTATCTATCTATGATTATGTCCTATTTGTGTTATCCTTTAATTGAGGGAGACATGTAACTACTTTTTTTGTATTTCATCTTATCAAGCAACTATGTCTCCCTGTTGGATGACCGAATTAAATAAATAAATAATCTCGTACCGTTAACTAGGCTACGGTATCGGGCGAAATTTTTCATGGCCAAAAGCAGGCTGAAGCTTTATATGGACGACAAAATGTCATCACTACCTTGTCTACAATATACAAGTGCAAATTCTTTAATCCCGCGGACAAACACACGTTGCTGAGGGAAGCCAGAGAAGGGTCCTTTAAGCCAGAGAAGGTTTTCCTTTTAAGGTTATACTGTAGAATCAGTTGATCATCAGAAAAATCTGTGGCATCCTCCATGATTTATGTACATTTCAACACTACAAAGACGAGAAATTGAATAAAAACGATTTTCGATGACATATGTCCAATTAGATCGCGCGTAGTGCGCACGCACGCCGGCTTAAACCAGATTCACAGTAGTTTAAACTGCCATCGCCCACTATAGTCCAAGTTGATACAATCGACCCTAAGAGGGTAGGCTCAGAAAGGAGCGCGAAGTTATCCTATTGGGTATGACTAAGGCCCGGTTATTTCAAGTTGGATTGGAATAAAAGTTCGTTTAAAGCGTAGATTTTTACGGAAACGGATCGCCTGATTGGCGGAGAACGCAAAAATCTACGCTTTAAACGAACTTTTACTTTAATCCAACTCGAAACAACCGGCCCTCGGTCGCGTTAGTCAGGGTCCCCGGGTCTGAAGACCTCTCGGGGATGCTAGGAAGTCGGACTTGGCATTTCGTAGCAAAACTTGGTATGCAACAGGAGTGGCGAAAACTACGGCTCGAGAAGGCCTCGGTGGTTCGCAGGAGCGTGACGATGGTGGGTTTTCTTTATTACGCTCTTAACGGAAAACCTTGGCAGTATATTTATCTTCCGCTCGGCCCGGTCGGGGGTTCGGAAGACGCGACATTTTATCAGCGGCAGCCGCGCAAGTTCACCGGTCGAGCGCAACCTTTGAGTTGGCCGCGAGCCAGGACGTCGCCTGTCGCGAAAGTGGGTTCCGATCAGCCCGGAATAGACCCGAAGATGACGGCCGATCACCGTGACACGCGGCGGCGGGCGGCGGGCGGGGCGGGGAGACGCGCTCGCGAATTTCTCACACTCGCGGGAGCAGAGCGACCGACATAATGAATGACATACTTTCCGGCTGATTAAAAATAGTCCGCGCCATCTGCCTCCAGAGGCCACCTTGTCTCCCGAACCCGCGCGGCCGACGGGAGACGGCGATTTTTTTTATTTTGTTGACATCAATTTTGCAGATAAAACGCGCGATTCCTCGTCGTCTTGTTTCTCGACAGCACACAAGTATGTCGTGTAAATATAAATACAAGTAGTAGAAATAATCCATATTTTATTTAGGTGGAATGTGGGCGTGTAGGCACATGAATAAAATATCACTTTTTAGTTCGCACGATCGAGAAAATATATTGTAGATTATACTTATAGACAGCAGACCGGAGCAGTTGATATAGTTGAATGCGCTATGAGAATGAAATGACAATGGGCAGGTCACTCGGATTGCTCGAAGGACGGACAATCGCGGGACGAATGTAGTCATCCAGTGGCAGGCTGATAAAAACTCGCTGGATTGATAAAATCATCAAATTTTGTGGAAATACGCAGCAGATTGAATTAAGAAAAGCATGATATACCTGAGGAGGCTTTCATCCAGAAGCGGCTATGACATTATAGGTATCCATATAAAGGGAAATTATGGCTTTTTATGTTTAAAGCGTAAACTTTTTAAGAAATGTAGTTGAAAATAATTATTTGCAGAAAACTAAAAAACAATATTTATTATTTTTGACGTCGTTATTGTGCGTCCGTCCTGACAAACGACACGGTGGTAACGAAATCGGTAAACGTTTGTTGGAGCCGGTTGTTTCAAGTTGGATTAAAGTAAAAGTTCGTATAAAGCATAGATTTTTGCGTTCTTCACCATCATCACAATCCGTTTCCGTAAAAATCTATGCGTTAAACGAACTTTTATTTTAATCCAACTTGAAAAAACCGGGCATTAGTATTATTTATTAATTAATTAAATAAAAAATATCAGTAACCAACGCCAGGTATTACTGTAATGTAAAAATACCCAATTCAATATAGAACAGGTAATTTGTAAATACATAATACCGTAAATCACGAGACGGCTGTATGAGCTTCCTATAAAATTTAATGGTTATCGCCAAACGAGATTTTCAATCAAAGAAAAGAGTAAGGCCCGAATATAGAGTAGATACTTGATGACTTAAAGGTTAAAGTACCCTTTAAAAGCGTAATTTGCAGTACAAATTACACTTTTAAAGCTTACTTTAACGATTAAAACATTTTAGGGGTGATGCCACCTTGAAATTTTAAAATTTTTTTTTGGCTAATTAAATTGTTTATACTTTTAAGAATATTTAAAGCGTTAAATTATTCAAAAATTTCATATTTGCGAAGTTATAGTAATCATAGTGAGCGCATCAGAGTTGGCCAAAGCCAACATAAGAGCTCAACAGGAGACTAAAGAGGCCAGGAAATTGAAAAAAGAAGCTCAAAAGGAATCACAGGATATCATAGCAACAATAGAACAATACCCCATGTATGGTCCGGAAATTGAAGTTTAAAGGTAATTAAAAAAAATATTCGATTTTAAGTCCCTGACGTCGTATTTTTTTTTTGCGTTTTTCTCGAAACTAATTTTTTCAAAACGATGTCCACGATATCTCCCGATCTACACGTTCGATAATCGATTTGGTTGAAATTTACAAGAGTTATTTTTCATAATATTGTCTAAAGTGTGACGTGGGATTTTATTGATTGGATGTCATGTTCAAAAGTTATAATTTTTTTTTCAAACAGCCGTAATTTAAAAAAAATAACTACCCTACGTCACACGATAACTATTACCCTTCTTAGCAAGAAAAAAAAATTGTGTTTTAGATAATGCCTAGCAGATAAATCACGTACATCGGCGAGGATTTTCAAAACAGGGCTCTACTTGTCGGCTCACATCTCACATCTCCGCCATTTAAAAAAAAAAATTAACATTGCAAACTATTCATAAAAATACTATGTATGATTATTTTATTATATTTAATGACTGCGTTAAAAAAAGTTTTTTCTTCATTCTTATTATTTTTCAAACGCCAAGGTGGCCTGACCCCTTAAGTACTGACTGTATTCGGGCCCATGACTTATTAGTATGTCAATTGTAATCCACCTTTGCAAGAACTGCTATTTACAATTTTTTAATGTAGCAACACAAGTACATTACGGCACCGTACACTGGAAATCATTTCCAACATCCGGGTTTTTCTGCCAGAAACGAAGATGGACATTTTACGTGCCGCCTGTTGAGGAAGTTCTCTCACTAAAGACCTTCCCGTCGAGATTGAAACCGTAAATCGCGATAGTAAAAAATTGTCACCGCACGGTATGCCGGCGCCAGCCTGCGTCATCGGTGACCATTTTTCTAATAAACGGCAATCGAAGAATGTTTATTGCTATCGAAAGAACTGCGACGCGGGGCAAGAAGAAAACCAAGGCCGAGCACTACGCAAGAACCGACGGCAACGTTCGGTTAATTAGTATTTGTAAGAACTTTAACTTTTTTTAATGATCGCCTAACTACTTTTCCCCGCGGTAATGTTTAAAGGCCGGGTTAATTGTTGCGGCCGAATCAACCACTTTTTGCGTACTACCATTATTCGGTCGACCGCTCGAATCGACTACGCGTAACAAAGTGGCGTCGCCCGCACCATGTTCCCGCGAAAAGGGGGTACATCAACCAACCAATATGAACTATTTAAAAGTTAGAAAACTATTGTACCTACTTCAAGAAAGTACTGATTGAAGTATTATTTTTTATTTATTTATTTACGCCCAAGGGGTTTTTACAACATGAGTAAATATTTGAAAATAAAATAAAAATAGTCAACAAAATGTAATTGAAAAATTTTATAAATAAATTAACTTAATGCAAGTAAGAAAACATACACGGTTACATATACATATACTTGAGTACATACACAAAAAAACTTGAGTAAATATAATATCTGTGATAGGTGAAATAAAAATATACTTAGCATTGTCTAATAAATAAAATTGTAGTTAGGATTGTCTAATGTTTTTTTTTTTTTTTTTTAAATAGAGATGTGAACACGGAATACGTGTCACATCAATATTCTTACTATTTTCAAACTAAGCTAAACGCTTGTGCTATGAAAATAGGACTAACTTGCTAGTCTGGAGTGAGGTTCAAACCCGCAACCTTTGGATCACGAGGCCAATGTCCTAACCACAAGACTAACAAGCTACTCAACATGTGACTTGTAGTGTAGGAATCTAAGAAATAATTTGTTTGTGATTGCATTATGAATTCAGGATGTCAGGGTGTAGAGCTTTTATTAGGGAAACTTTATATTGTGCTAAACTGGAATTAAAAATATCAGAGATATGTGCATAGGTATTCCCTAGCCTGTGCAGTCTGGGGGTAAAAGAGAGTTAAAATGATTTATATAAATAAGAGGTGTTTACAAAGTTCATTTATATAAATTATAATTATGTCACCACAAAATAAATTTGCTATATTTGAAAAAGAAGAGTTAAAATGTGTTGTTATTCATTACTACATTTGTGTGTTTATATACTTATGAGTAAAATGCATTTGTGTATTTAACCGTTCAATGGAAACCACTATTTTTATATTTTTTTTCTCTACTTAAGTTTCAAGAGAAAGACAAGTTCAAGAGAGACTCAGGTGGTTATAACAAAGTTAATATTACTTACTATCTATAATAATCTATCGTCATGAATAATAGTCTCTACAATGTAATCGCCAAATCCATTCATAATACAGAGTGGTATTGTTTGACCAATGTTTGACCAATGACCAATACACGGGGACGTTTCCTCCCAATTTACTACTTATTATTAGATTATTTATTAAGGGGTTGTACCACCCTCGGAGCCCGAAACTTAGTTAGAAATTGGGTGACTATTATTTTATTGGTTATATTATAAAAAATTCCCGAGATGGAAAATGTTGTGGGCTTATTTAGAAATGAAATATCGATGTACATTTTTATACTTTAACATAATTTATTAAAAACCGGGATAGGTTTTGCGAGTTTTCTCAACCCAACCGAAGCGGTTTTTAAAGTCAGATCGCATTTGAAGCTTAAAGGAGAAACAACACAAAGCCTGCTTGATTTCAATACGTCTCCTTGAAACATTACACCGCTCACTTTTATTCGATAAACATAATTATTTCAACCATCAAGTCTTCATTCCGCAAAATCTTCCATACTTTCACATAACAGGTGCACTAATGTAATAATTATTGCAGATGTTTAGGGATCTGGTGCGCGACAAAGACAAGACGTCGCTCTCTCGTCTCGATTTGGTGTTAAGGCTGGACATTCACTGCAAATGCATATTTCGGCGTTTTTTTTGCGAAAATGTGGGTTTTTATTATTCATTTATATCAGAATGTATATTCTAAACTGTATTTTTTTAGGGCCATAACTTAGATAGAACCTTTGTTCTTATAAAGTAATAAACTGAACATTGTTTACAATAATTAAGAATATATAAGCATTAATCGACAGGCCGTGGCCAAAAAAATCGTTTTTAGTGACCTAGGCGGCGCAATTTTTTAATGAATTTTTATATGTACGCATAATATATTTTTTTATACGTATAAAGTATACTTAATTATCTGGAATTCGTACTAAAGAAATTAAGAAATATTCAATATTAATAAAGTTAAAGTATTCAATATTAATAAAGTTAAGGAGAATGGAAGAGCACTACAGCCTCACTATTCTGTCATTCCTTTATTTTTGATATACTATTTGTCCGCTGATCGCACCGCGACTAAAAGGCATTAAGCGCATCAAAACGCACCATAGAATGGAAAGAAAGCATAACATCGTAGCAACGTGTAAATTCCATGAAATTGTTAATGGAACGGAACACCTCAGCGTGAATGCAATATAAATGGAGTGGGAGCGGTTCACACGTGTCGGCGCTAGAATGGCGGTCAGCGGGGTGAAAGCGTAGATAAGTTTTTTTTTAAGAAAAGTGAAGGCCCGTGAGAATACCGCCACTTGTCGCCGAGTCGGGCCGCAAAGTGGCGTGTGTGCGGGGGCCTTTAGCCGAGTTTAGTTTAATCGCTTCCTCGGAAAAACATCGCGTGCCGGCGGTCGCGTACTGAAGTACCCGACGGCACAACGCTAATGGACATCTGCAAACGCGGGAACCGCGAGGTTCGCGGTGGGGGAAATCGATCACTAAACCACCCAGCATAGACGGTAAATATGGATAATACACAGATGGACCAATAAATAATAAAAAAACAAAGAGAAGTATAGAAAAAAGAATTAAGGAAAATTTAAGATGTTTAAATAGCAATGGATACTCGGAATTTTCAAACCATTTGCTGGAACATGACCATACTTTCGACATCAATTTAGGTCTTAAAATTTTAAAAAATAACAAAAATAATAGACAATTAGATAGTTTTGAAAGTTTAGAAATAAGAAAAAATATCAACCTCAATAATAATATAATTAACAGTCAAATTCGATTCCCAAACCCCATACTCAACATCTTTCCAATTATAAATAAAAAAAAAAAACAAAATTGACAATCCCTTAATTATTCCCTAATAACACCCCTCCCCCCTTTCTATTTACTCCGTCTACTCTCCACCCCACTAGTTAACTATATAATGATCATTTAATTTTAGTATACATTGTATCCTCCTGAGGAAGGGAACTTCGTTCCCGAAACTTGTAGAGGTGTTTATTCATCTTGAATAAAGAAAATAAATATTTAGTGGTGTATACCAAGTCGTGTTTTATTTAATTAAAAAATAATTCTTTCGGTGCGAGCGAAGAGATGATATTTTCATCATCATCATTGGCGCTACAGCTCACTGTGAGCCTTGGTCTCCTCCACCCGGTCCATCGCGCACCGTTTGCCCTTAGATCCCTTTCTACGCCATCTTAGCTTCGGTCTTCCCACACTTCTTCTCCCCTGTGGTTGTGCGTTGGGAATGTTTTTCGCGATTCGATTTTCTTCCATTCGCTGCACATGTACTAACCATCTGAGACGATACGTCTTTATAGATTTAACCATGGTGGGCTCATTGTAAAGGCTTTCCAGCTCATGATTATACCTTATCTTTCACAGAGGGGTCCAAAGATAATCTTCAACACCTTTCTTTCAAAAACCAGAAGAGAAAATTCACTGAAACAAATTCAATAACGTCATGAAATGTTATTTTCTACAGCCATGTGTTTTTTATGTTTCAATAAAATTATATCGATAAGTACTTTTCTCCGCCCTAAAACGGAATAATGCGTCACAGAGACCGGCTGACGTCAGCGTTCTGAGGGATTCTCGAGGAGAAAAATCCTACACGAAAGACAGCCAATCACAGTCGCGACGGAAAATAATTCAACCGTAAGATGAACGTAAAAATATGAATCGAACGTACGTCACTATTGATGTAAAGACAAATTTCTGAAATAGGTACTAGAATGCTGTTCCTGACATGTTTATACCGTGATAAATATATATCTGTGATACAGCGAAGAATTTACCACACAGGACAAACAGAATGTACCGAGTGGGGAAAGGATGGCAAGGTAGATAATTACGTGAGACGTACGCGAAAAGTTTCTGAAATAAATGTCGAGACATCTGTCAAATGTCATTACATCAAAATCGACGGAGTAAACAATGTTGTATAATAACGGTCAAGACATGACTGTTATACGATAAAAACAATGAGAATAGATTCGATGATATGTTAAAAATATTCTAAAATCTGTACTTTTTACTCCCTTTCTTTTAACTCGTAGCGTCTGCTTGTCGGCTTGTCTGCCGAAAATCCCAATCGAGCTGAAACTTTGCAGGCAGACTCGTGGCGATGATAAAAATGATCTAACAAATGTTCGTTTAATTTTTTTAATTAGCATAATTTTGGATTTTTTGAAATTTTAAATGTTTTTATTACTCCCTTTCGTAGCGTTGCCCGACTAGAGCCCGACGCGTGGAGTAAGCGCGAAACATGTTTCAACTAATAAATGAGAAAGGGAATATAATAAAAACTTGGTTTTCAATGTAATCACGGCTTTCCACTCCGTTCCTTAATTTCTGTTTACAGTTTAAAAAATATGTCTTTTTATTGTTTTGCGAATGAAGAGTATTACAAAATAAGTTCTAATAAATAGCAGTATTGGAGAGAAGAATCCAATATTCGTATTGAAAAAAATTAAATGAAAGGTATTGCGTATTGTGGTGATTCTAATGGAAACTTTTATTGAATTTCTCAAACATTTTACACATCAACATAACCGTTTACAATTTTATATAGAATCAAAGATTAATCTTCAATTAGGTAAAGATAGTGTATTAGTCTTTGAATGAAATTGATTGCTGATTCCTTATCTATAAACTAATATTGTAATGATGGATTCCGGAAACCTGGAAAGCAAAGACGCGAACCAGCGTTCCGTCATTTTTGACAGGTTACAGCTAAAAAAATTATAATTGTCGCGCGAACCTCACGGTTCTAAGCCAATGAATTATCAAGATATATAATACATGTCTCACAGAGACGGAATTATATTTTTTATGGGAAAGTAGGTATGAAAATCTTTGGATGTTCGAAGGGCTTACGACCTATCGTACGGCTGGCGTAAGTGATCACTTTACACAGTGTAAAGTTCACCATTTCCACCCATGATAGAATACCACGTCAGTCAAATTTTTGGAATTGTACATATATGTATATTTAAATTTTACAACCTGTTTCGTAGATGTGTCGTAATAATCATTGGCGCGAACGGCATCCGAGGCTTTTTCATTCCCATCAATTTACCACAGATGTCACTAATGAGATATCTATTTTTATGATTGGAATTTTTTTTATGAATACCCTTTATATGTATAATGAAATTCTTCCGAATTATTATTACCTTTACACTAGAATATGCCTGAAATATCATTTCAATTTTTTAAACTCCTTTTTAGACCAGCATTTTCATTCAGAATATTTTGTTCAAATTTTTCTGAACACATTACTGGATTTTTGTCACAGAGACATCATTAATCAAGATGTATTATAGATGTGTCACAGAGACGAAATTATATTATTTATGGAAAAAGTAGGTATGGCAGTCTTTGGATGTTCATAGGGCTTACGACCTATCGTACGGCTGTCTTAAGTAATCACTTTATACAGTGTAACGTTCACCATTTCCACCCATGATAGAAAACCACGTGTATCAAGTTTTTGGAAGTTGTATACTCGTATATTTCAATTTTACAACTTGTTTCAAAAACCTGTGTAAAAAAAAATTCCAATCATAAAATTAGATATAGACATCACAATAATAATATATAAATAATATCCACCTTTTTGTCTTCCACCCTTAAACATCGAATGAGTAAACATAAATCGTTGAAATTTCCGACGTACAGCTCCATCTACACGAGGTATATGGAAGATGAAACTCATTCAAGCATATCGATATTGCGAAACTGGTTTTTTAAGCAAATTCATATTTTTACAGCTTCGTTGCGACCCACGCGCGACATCCCCAGCGCCTCTTCCGAGAAATGGTCCAGCATTAAGCGGAAGCGTCAGAATCAGCGCAGCGCAGCGAGGGACTCATTTGCATACGGTCCGAGGACAAAAGGATCCGATATGGTGCCCACGTATCACGTACATATAATAATAAATTGTTCTCGAGGAAAGGGAGGCAATACATTTGTGTAACCCAGCTATGAGGAAGACTGAATGTATGGTTTTCAGTCAGGCATTTCCGGTGGCTCGAGGTGGTAAATAAATTATATCTACCTTAAAATTTTCATATTAAAAAAGCTCTTTCGGCATTCTCTAATCACTTAAATAGAACAAATCATTCCTGCGATTCAGAAAAAAGTGTTTGCAGTACAAAGCCTTGTTGAAAAAAATTAAAATACTCGCCGCTAAATCAAGTACATTTTGTTCAAATTAATTCTTCTTCATTAAATTTTGAATAGAAAATATTACTTACACTTTTGGTGAAATGTCAACAGTTATGGAGACAAGCGATATCAAAATTTGCATATTTAAAATATTACTGACCTAACATCGAAGTAATTTTATATCGAATATTAAAAATTTATTTACCTTGATAAAAGTAAAATTAAATGATTAAAACAACAACAAAAAATCTGGTTCGAATTTTATTGCCCGATTCGAATCATTTTGTGATACTTGTATCAAAGCGAATGAATTTTTAATATTCGTTAGATATATTTAAAATATTCGTATAGATTAGAAACATTCTTAAACGTATGCAAACTTTGATGTAGCTTACCTCCTTAACTGTTGACATTTCACCAAAAGTGATAAAATAAACTTTACATATACTATTTTCTTTAAGTGTTTCTTTAAGACAAGAACAAAAGTAAACGACAAAATATTGTCGTAAAGTGGTTTTTCTTCGGTCCTTACACTAACAAAGTTCATTAAAATTCACAACCGGTTTTTAGAGGTCTGTTGTGACCTTTCTGTAACGTGACCTCGGGGAACGGGAGGCCGGAAGGGCGAGGAGGTCACATCTTGCTAAGTAATGCATCACATAATAACCTTGACCTTTTCTTGCGATCAAATAATTACTGCTTTACAATTGTTTTATAACGTAATATACTATATGCCAGATTAATACACAGAGACAAGTCAAAACACAATCAAATCTATCTACAATAATTGTAATAACATGTGTGATAATAATTGTATTTATTTCCACCGTTGCATTCCATTGCATTAATTACTTTTGGTATATTCATAATTAGTATTTTATTAAAATACCTGCACTATCTACTAAGTAGGTATACCGGAAAATCATTGTCTGCTACAATAATAGTAAAATGCCGAATGAAGTGTTTTACTTTGCTGATAATATCCTCGGGATCGATGTTACAAATTTCAAACACACTGTAGTACATTTTAAAACAGACAGTACTGTAGAAGGCAAACTGCTTGAACCGAAGCCGAAAATCAAAAAACTAACCCATAAAAACCAAGTTTTTATTACACTCCCTTTCTTTGTAAAATATAACAACAATTAAAGAAGAATTAAAACATATAACATAACACTGAACTTACAGTAATTTAATGTATTTCTAAAATGTTAGATGTCTTGAGCTTTGATGATTAAATTCTAAAAACATTTGTCAGTCAATTTAGATTTTCGAAATTCGTAGTGAAGTACCTATTATGTATACCGACGGAGTAATTCAAATTTAGAAAATACTCCGCGACGTTATCGGGCCGCCGTTGCTAGTAATCAAACTTTGGTAATGATTCCAATTTGAGAAAACCATTAAAATTTTACCATAATTATTAATTTTTTTAACGAAAATTTGATAGATCTTCTTGATCGTCGCCACGAGTCTACTTGCAAAGTTTCAGCTCAATTGGATCACGGGAAAAGGGTTAAAAATCGATCAAATTTTTTTCCGTCAGATAAGTAGACAAGACGACAAGTCGACAAGCAGACGCTGCGAGTTAAAAGAAAGGGAGTAAAAATAAAAAATGAACAGAAGAAAAACCAATCTCAATGTTGATGACACCTCCAGCGAAATCTAACATATCGTAATATTCGCTTATCTGGAAATGTCAATATATTAAAATACATTGGTTTTCCGATTTCCGATTCAGAGAAAAAGCAAAAAAAAAGAAAACATACGATTTCATTATTAAAAGCATTCATGTTTCCCATTTTTCAGAAAATCTGCTTCCGTCGCAATGTCTGCAAATAATATGTCACTTGTTGCTGCGTAGTTTGTTCGAATGTTCGTTCAGGATTGTTTGTTCGGATAATTTCTGGAAAATTCTCCACAATAAATACTCCCGTTCATCGTCAAAAAAATTTAAATATACAGTCGGCCGAATTTTATTCATTTTTATCGCGTCTATTGAATTTCGGGTGGAGCGATGATATTTACTATCGAGACTGCACATTAGCGAAGGGAAAAACTACATTTCAAAATGAAGACTACAACACACACACGTTCATCAGTTTGAAGACTACAAAGTGTACACTACAATTGTAGTAAAAACTACTTGAAGTGAAGTAATTGTAGTACTACGAAATGAAGTGAAGTAATTGAAGTGAAGTAAGAAGTAATTGTAATATTAATGAAGTGAAGTAATGAAATGAAGTAATAGTGAAGTAAATTTTTAAATGAAGTGAAGTATTTTTTTCCCAAATAAAAATTTGGCGAGCTAAAAAAAAAAAAAGCCAGCCAAATTTCTTCATTCGATTCCAAAAAATTTTTAAACCATGGGGGGGGGGGGTTGTTACAGTTTCCAGAGATTTCTTCATTATCTACTTCAACTTTCCAAAAATTTCACGTAAAAAATGCACTATTTAAAGTATGTTTCTCATACTTTCGATAACTTTGAAGTGTATGTACTTTGTAGTGTTCGCCTTGAAATGAAGTGTACTATTTGAAGTTTATACTTTCAATAACTTTATATTAATGAAGTGAAGTAATGAAATGAAGTAATTGTAGTACTAGTGAAGTAAATTTTTAAATGAAGTGAAATATTTTTTCCCAAATAAAAATTTGGCGAGCTAAAAAAAAAGAAAAAAAGGTCAGCGAGAAAAAAAATTTCTACAAAGTAACATTTGGCGAGCCAGATTTCTTCATTTAACTACATCAACTTCCCAAAAATTTCTTCAAGGTTCCCAAAATTTCTTAAACCATGGGGGGGGGGGGGTTGTTACAGTTTCCAGAAATTTCTTCATTTATCTACATCAACTTTTCACGTAAAAAATGCACTATTTAAAGTATATTTCTTATACTTTCGATAACATTGAAGTGTGTGTACTTTGTAGTGTTCGCTTTGAAGTGTACTATTTGAAGTTTATACTTTCAATAACTTTGGTGTTTGTAGTGTGCACTACACTTCAAATCGTGCGAAGTGTGCACTTCAATGTAATGTAGTACTACATTGTAGTAGTGAGTACAGAGCGGACCCATCACTACTGCACATAGTCGACATTCAGCGAGCGAAATCATTTTTCGCAAACTGCGGTGTTATCATTTTGCAGATTGCGGTGTTATCGACCGTATCCAAAAGAAAAGACGTCATTGAGTAATAAAAAAAAACGATATGTGCACAGTGATGCAAAAACGTATGACTCAATAATAAAAAATAGCATATCTGGTTTCTTCCTTTGGAGTAAACAGTGTTTGCTCTTGAAGCAACCGCTGTGAGATTGTCGAAGGAATATTATTATTACATTTGATATTTATAAATAGGCATGACATCAATGTAAGTATCGCGTTGAAGTAAGGAGGAGCGGTTTAAATCCAAATGTAGCAGGCGCCGGATATTGTGATCTTATTGGTATCAGTATGATTATATTATTTACTGATTATACACAAAAAAATTATAACAATATCAAACTTATTTAATACAATAAGAAATAGTTACTAATTTTAGCTTGTTTATTAGAGAACTCCATTTTCAAAACAGAACACCATTTTAAGTTATCACACACCGACGCAGATTTATGCTCCTCAGAAGAAAAATATACTAAATTATAAAAAAAAAAAAAAAAAATTAACACGTCTGGCGACAGCTAACGAGAATGATCACTTCGTATTAAATAATGCTGTGCGTATTACTATGGTTTGAGTAATACTAAACATAAAATATAAAGAAAAGAAAGCTGCGGTCGAAGTTATGCAATCGGATATTTCCTGGCTATACCGATGAAAATGCCATAGGGAATTAGGTACCTAAAAGGTTGGGGATTTTCAATATTCACTGCAAAACATGCTTGGAAAAACCAATTATATTTACAATATTTCTTTATTACAATAACCGAAAACCCCTAGTATAAAAGAAAATAAAAATTCTCATTCTTCTGCCATTCGCCAACATCGCTGTGGATTTTATTTGAGAGCTGGCCGGAAGTGATTCGGATGTCAGGCCGAACCAATCTCTGTAGTTTTTAATCCAATCCATTTTTGGTTGTACGGCGAGGTGCGATTTCTCATTAACCACGGCGCGTCTTACAACGTGTCCAAAAAGACGAAAAACACATATGTTTCAACGTCCGATTCCAATTGAAAATTAAGCACGACTGATTGTAATAACAGGCGCCATCTGTAATTTGCAAAGTTTAGCGAACCCCTTGAACCGGTAAGACCCGAAGCAAATTGGTAAGTGTTGAGTAACTGTAGGCACTAGAAGGAGCATAGTCGAGTATTTCAAAAGCATTCTGGAAGTATATAGAGAATACTTTCATAAATATCGATCGAATTCACTCCCAGATAATTCTGGGAGTGAATTCTATCGGTTATTTCCAGCACTAAAAAAAACTAACCCATAAAAACTAAGTCCCTTTCTCATTTACTAGTTGAAACAGGTTTGGCGCTTACCCCACGCGTTGGGGTTAAGTCGGGCGACGCTACGAAAGGGAGTAACAAAAAATTTCGAAAAATCCAAAATTATGCTATAATTATTTATTTAATGTATATTATAGATATCTCATAGAGACGAAGCTGTATTTATTATGGGAAAGTAGGTATATAGAAGTCATTTGGGTGTACATAGGACTTATGACCTATCTTTATGGTTGGCTTAAGTGATCACTTCTGTATACCTACTTTCCCATAATAAATACAGCTTCGTCTCTATGAGATATCTATAATATACATTAATTGATTAATAATGTCTCTGTGACATAAATCCAGCACTGTTCTGAAAGATTTGAACAAACTCAAAATATTCTGATTTTTTTTTTATAACGAAATATTGTTGGATCATTCTTATCGTCGCCACGAGTCTGCCTGCAGAGTTTCAGCTCGATTGGATCACGGGAAAAGGGTTAAAAATCGATCCAAAGACAAGCAAGCAGACGCTATGAGTTAAAAGAAAGGGAGTAATAAAACAGACGAAGGTAAACATAACTCTTACACGATTTCTTAAAACATAAATATGATAACACCGTCCATACGCAATTCGGTCTCATACGGGTCATCTGACAAAATAATTACGTTATGCACGAATTACGCAAGCCAATAACGAAATCAATTAGCCTCGACGATTCCGAGACGACATTCGCCTTCGAGATTGCAAGTGGGTGCCTACAGGGAGCTCGCGGCTCACGGCGGTCGTCATGGAGATCCCGGGTCGATTCCCTCCATCATCTAAAACGCCGACACGTGTCGAGACAAAGCGAACTACGCAGCGGGCGGTACATAAACACGAATCTAAAGAAGCGACCCCCTCGGCCACTCGGGGGCGGGAGGGGAGGCTCAAGGCCAGGGATCTAATTAAAATGAAGGCTCCGAGTAAAAATAAATCACGGTCGTTGTACAAAGGGCCACAGAAGAGGTAAATTCAGAGTCAAGGGCGAGGAGAGGGAGCGAGTGGGGGACTAGTGAGAGCGGCTATAGGTAGTCTTTTTCCGGTATGGAAGAGAAAGGTGCGAGATAAATGATAGAGAGAGAAAAAGAAAACAAGAAAAAGAAAACAAAAAAAAGGAGAAATAGGATGAGTGGAGGGAGAGAAAAAAAGAAAACGAGCGACCTTACAGTATAGTCGCAACGCGATTGTGTTGTTGTAACATTTGACATCTGACAATTAAACAATGTACTCATTGAGACTGGATCGATATTAATGCATCAGTAATAAATTACCTATATATTATTATCGAAAAGTATATGTAGATTGAATACGGGAAAATAGTATATGGAGGCGAAAGGAGGTTGGGGAGGGGGCTTGGCGAGGAAAAAAAAGGGAAGATAGGGAGACGAAACACGCACGATGGGCTATCACCCCGCGTACGGGGAGGATGAAAATTGTGGAAACGAGGGGGGCACTGAGCGAAAAAGGACAAAAGGGGGATATACTCTATGATGAACACAAAGGGAAGGTGAATATGCACGACTTACAATTGTGTATGCGGGAATAGTGGAACAGAGGATGAATCGTAATTACTATTAATGTAACGAGATAAAAAAATTGCTTAATATTTTAGGTCCTTACATATGAAATTGGCGTTTAGTATGGGAGGAACATAAAGCCGATTTTTTTTTATTATAATATATTTATTTAATCAAAGTATGTACCATTGCTATCTATGCACTTTTGCCATCTCATAGGTAGTTCATCGATCCCTTTACTAAAAAAACCATTCGGACGGGAATCAATAAAATCTTTGAAGGCGGTTTGGGCTGCCCCATCGGAGTTGAATTTTTTCCTTTGCAAGAAGTTATCCAAATTTCGAAAAAAATGGTAATCTGTTGGGGCAAGGTCCGGAGAGTACGGTAGATGTCTTAGACATTCCAATTGAAGCTCCATTTCACATCAAAAACAACCCTGGAAAGAGTTTTAAATATAATCACAAATAATAAACATCGAACAAATAATTTTTATGATCGCATCTGCATCATTTTTTGATCTTGGTGAATGTCTCATAGTTAGTAGCAAAAAGTTCGGGCGAGTCTTCTTCATTCAATTTGAATAGAAAATATTTTTTTTAACAGAGTGTTAATTAAATTAGTATGAACCACTGCCAGATTTTAGATTTACCGGTTTCGAGACGTACCCGTCTCTACCGTCATTCGTTAAATTTTGTGATCTTTTTTTCTTTTTAAAAGGTAATCTAATTTCATATTTTCTTCTTGTGCATGAATGAGTTGTTAATATTCGACGTAGGTAAGTTACTTTCATGATACCCAAACGCTT